>ML353855.1:0-13490 GCA_005239505.1 Nicotiana paniculata | reverse complement strand
GAAGGGGTTAAATTCAAACGGCTAATAGGCAAATAGCAAATAAGGAAAGTTCCCATGCATATATCATATAAGGAAAAAATTTCAACCCAATACAAGTATGCAATTGAGACTAGGTTCATCAGATTTTAATTAAGAAAACAGGGATCAATTAACAGTAAATCAACCATGCAAGGTAAGAAATAAGTTAAAGGTCGGAAATCAGTAAGAATATCCCATAAGAAATCAGTAAGATTTTTCAAATCACAAGGAATCAGGGATTCAAATAATAAATCAGGAACCCTAACAAAGTAAAATTACAGAGAATCAGGGATTCGAATAGGAATAACATCAATTAAAGGAGATTAACATGAATTGAATAAATAACATGCAAGAAGTCAGAAACCCTAGTAGTGAAAACATATGAAATTAGGATTCACATGAACTTATGGGGTAAACAACAATGTAAGCGGAAAAGCAAGGAAATAATCAGAGACATAGATAAACAACATAGGGTAAAACATTAGATAATCATAAAGTTCATACATATGCAAACAATATCAAAGACAAAGTCAGGAACTTAGAGTTTAGGACTAGAAAATTAGGGATTTCATCACAACGGGCCAGATAAAGGAGAGAAAATAAAACACTAAAACACAGTGGAGACCCCAAGATAATACTGAGAAATCATAGGAAAATCATTTAAAAACGGGGTCATGAAACCCTAGTTGAAAACGAAGAGTCCTTTTTAGAGAGTTAGGGTTTCAAAGATAACCTAGAAAGATAAGAAAGCCTCAAAAACATTACTGGTTTAAACCCCAAAAGTCATAGATCTTACTCGAACGGCCGAAGGTGGCCGAAAAATGGCGTGAAGGACCATTCGTGGGAGTTGAATCACTCCAGGTTCACCTGAGGACCTCAGGATAGTATCAAACCAGCGTGGGGTGAAGCAGAGGCTAGGAGAGTGTGAGAGGACATAGCTTCCGGCGAGGGAGGTGAATAGAGAAGATGGATGGAGTCCATCGGAGGGGATGGGAGATGGAAGGTTCTAGAGAGAACCAGATGGATTGTGAGAGAAGTGAGACGGGTGAAAATGAGGATGGGAGGGGGTAGTCTTTAGGGTTATTAATGGTAAGAGTGAATCTGGGCCGTTGATCAAATTTGATCAACGGTCCAGATTGCACATAGGATTGGGTCGAGTGATTTTAATGGATTGGGCCTCGGGTCTTGGGTTTATTCGATTGAGTCTTGGGCTGGTTTCAATTGGGTTGGGGTCAGATTAAATTAGGCTATAACTTAAATAAAAAGGGGCTAATTGTCAAATACCCAATTAAATAGATAAATAATTAATAAAAATAGCTAACAATTAAATAAAATGAAATAAAATGAAATGAAGGATATATAGGTGAAATTAAGGTAATTAACTAGTATTTAAAATATAAAACGATTGATTATTGAATTAAAATAGCATAAAATGTACAATTAGGTTATAATTGCAAAATTATTGTAATTATAGCCAAATAATGTCAAATTGGCTAATTTGTGAAATAACTAAATCCTAATAGGATTAAAAATGATATATTGAGCTAAGAAATATTTTGAAATTATTTGTAATGCATTTTATGAATAATTATAGGATGTAAAGTACTGAATAAATTAGAAAATAAATTGATAAAAATATAGAAAATTATGAAAAAATACCAATTATTATAAAAAGTGATTTTGAAGGTATATATGCAAGTTTAAAAAATAGTTTTGAGGAAAAATTGGGTATCAACACTTACATACTCGGTACATTATTTTTACTGACGTCCTTTTTGCCTAGGGACGCTGTATTTCATGCCCGCAGGTCCCGATAGACAGGTTGAGAGTCCTCCAAGTAGGCTATCAGTTAAGCGGAAGGTGTTGGTACTCTCCATTTGCTCCGGAGTTGACTATTTGGTCAGTATGCTTTGGACGTATATTGATTGGTATGTCCGGGCCCTGTCCCAGCCTTATGACATTTATGTAATCTTACAGGCTTGTAGACATATGTCATGTATATGAAAGATTATATGGACTTTTTGGTCTATGTTCAGTGTACGAGTGATCAATTTGGCCTTATAGGCCCGTACATCATATGTGTAAGTTTCTATATCAGGTTGGGTCGTTCTATGTCGAGTATTCCCTCATGTTTTATACATGTTATCTCATGAAGGACCTTATGTCTCATTTACCTATGATAGTAACGAAAGATACGTTACGTTGGTACTCGGTTGAGTAAGGTATCGAGGCCCATCGCGGCCCGTCGGTTTGAGTCGTGACAATAGATTTTATCATGGGGATAAGATAGTAGCAAAACTTTGCCCTCGTGGGAAATGTGTATGATTTGGTGGCCTCTCCTCAGGGAGATGATGGTTATGTCCCGACGAAGCACCTCAAAGATTGTTCTGGGGATCCATCAATAAAGTAATTGTTCGGAACATATCTTGGTCCCCAATCGTATGCCAAATATTAGAAATCCACTCATATCTACTACGTCAGATACTCCTCTCACAACTGACCAGTATCACAACAGTTGTTAACCACTTAGAGCGACATGAGGAAGTAGGATGAGCATGTGAACATTATACTTAAGCTATAAATGCTATATATACCCCTTACCCAATCGTTCGCCAAATATTAGGGATCCACTCATATCTTGTACGTCAGATACTCCTCTCACAACTAGCGAGTATCTCAGCAGTTGTTAACCACTTAGAGAGGCATGCGGAAGTGGATGAGCATGTGAACATTAGACTTAGAGTACAAAGGCTATAAATACCCTTTCCCAACCGTCTTTCAAATATTATGGATCCACTCATATCCACTACATTAGATACTCCTCTCATAACTAGCGAGTATCTCGACAGTTGTTAACCGCTTAGAGCGACATGCGGAAGTGGGATGAACATGTGAACATCCCAACTCACTTGTTATTCACATCAATTGTATTCTGGCCTAGCTAGACAATCAATTTCTCCTTACTTTGCAAGCGTTGTGGATCATAACGAAGCTCCATAAGATTATTCTGACTTTTGCTTATTTATTTTCACGGCCAAATACATGTGCATCCCCTTAAAGTTGTCACGTTTTTTCATTTAGACATTCCAAATAAAGGTGTTTCCTATTAGATACTTAAAGTGTGTCCAAACTATTCCTATTGAACACCTCATGCAAAGGTGGCATAATGAGTGGCTTTCACTTGCTGCTAAGTGCGTGAATACTTAAAAAGTAATCTTTTTTCATTTTTTTTTAAACTCTTTTCTCTTCATTGTGTCAGGAAAATGAACACCTCTATACACCACCATTCTACCACCATTGCTCTTGTATAGTTGTACTGCAAAAGAAAGAGAAAAAAAAAACTATCTTTCCCAATCTAAATAGATCTGACTACACACTTACATGTTACATGGGTTTCATACCCTCTGCACCATAACATCAAGAAAAGAAATTTTGGGTATTCAGGAAATGGAAGTGGTACGGTATTGATGGTGCTATAGCATACGTGAAGTTTGCTATCAGTGATTGAATAGTACTATAGAATGGAGTTGACTAAAGGACTTTGTGAATGGAGTGAATATATTTAAGTGTTTAATAGGAATACACTTTTAGCTGGAGTATTTAATTGAAAAAACATGACAACTTTAACAGCTTGTTTGGATAGTTGTTACCCATTGTATTGTATCGTATTGTTACTTTAAATACGATGTTTGTTTTGATTGTTATTTAAATTTTATTGTAATGTATTGTTAAATTTGTCGTTACATAACGACGAAATATACCATTTTATGTAACGACCGATTTGGTGTGGTCGCGTCGTTACCTTGTCTTTTTCTCTCAATCTCGCCCTTCATTATTATTAAATAATTTTATATTATCATTTACCCTATCTTTTTACATAATTACCCTGTATCATAATTTTTCTTTACAATATTGCAAGTTTATTCTTCATACTGTTGGTGCGTGAGTGAAACGATGACAAATGACACAATCTATGCAAACATTATATTTATCAAACGATATAGTACAATACAATATAATACGATACGATACATTATGAAACGATACGTAACAACCATCCAAACAAGCTATAAGAGGATGTTATGTATTTGGTCTATTTTCATTGCTTTATTTACTGCCTTTTGAACCTAATTCTATGATCCAATCCGACTAAGCTTTGATTTGATCGAATGATAGTGACCTCCTTAAAAATAAATTTAATTGTTTTATCGTGGAACTATCTTGGGTTAAACATTGTAAACATTAGTGATGACATAGTCAAAAGAAAATGTTTATTTGATTATTTAACGAGCGAAGGTGTTGCATAAGCTGGAATAAAGATAGTACAATTTAGATAGCTTTGGCACAAGAATATCAGAAAGTCAAAAGATAATCACATTTTCTGATATAATGAGTTTGAAATCGAAATTTGCCATCTCTTCAATTTGCATTTCCTTAATTTTGATTGCAGATTCCTCAGTTGTTGTATTATCACCTTCCGTAGAATATTTGCTGCAACAATGCACGAAAAGCAACTTTAGTGAATTCAATCACCCAAAAGTAGAAGGTATCTCTAGATTTCTACAATAACTCAAACATATTTACTGGAGGCTCGGGAAAGCATTAGCTGAAACATTCCATTCAATATCATCCATAAGGAAGATTTTCAAGACTTTAAGCTTAGGAAATTCTCCCTTACAACTTATATGAATTTATTTGACTGGTCAGAGTTTAAGAAAGATTGAAACTTTTAAAACTTATAGTTCTAAACAAACTATAGCAATTTGTGTACAGGGGCGAATAGAGGGTGTTATCTACGGGTTCAGACGAACTAATAACTTTTTGTTTAGACCCTGTATTTGTACTAGAAAATCTATTAAATACGTACAAATACTTAATTGCGAACCCAGTAACTAACGAGCTATGTGTTCGGTTGTAAATTCAGAACCCATAAATTTCAAATTCCGGTTCCGTCTCTGTTTGTGTAGCTATAATTCTTTGGAAACTTGTGATGTTAAATATGCTAGAGTGTTTGTGTGGCTACAAAAGCTTCTTCTAGAAGAAGAAATTGAAAGTTTAAGTTAAATTGATTCCAAATTTAGAAAGACTAAAAAAGAAATAAATTCACGTAAACTTGAACAGAACGAGTATACATAGTATTTCTTACCCGTGAAACCGTCGTAAATGGATTTCTTCTGTAGCTTTTACCATGCAAAATTGATGTAAAAGATGATGAACACCAATGAGTTGGGGTCTACGCAAATAGTAACTAGTTTTTGCAAACATTACTACGTTTCGAAGTTGGTGAGGATTAGTTGAGACATAGGAAGCTACTTCGTCGAGCCTAGTAATCAAAACAAGCCTACTTCCCTTGTTATCATCGGGGAAAATTATTCTTAAATCATCGCATGCATTAGGGTTCAAACCGAACCGGAAAATCGCACCAAATCGAAAAATTAAATCAAACCAATTAAAAAACCCGACTAGGTTTCAGAGGCGGACCCAAGATTTTTATGCGACGGGGGCATATTATTCTGCTCAACCAGTGCCCCCTAAATACTTTTAGTGTTCAAGGTGCCAACTGTTTTAAATTAACATTTTCAAGGTATATACGTATACATATACAGGATTTCGGCCGAAGTTTACGGGATCCGGTGACCCCTAACCCATACACATGGGTCCGCCTCTGCTAGGTTTGGTTTGACTTGGTTCGGTATTGAGTAGAAAAACCCGAACCAAACCGACATATAAATATTACTTATAATTTATATATATACATATATGTATATATATATTTTTAAGCCTTTATATTGAATTTTCTTTAAAAAATATTGAAATATATGGGATCCTCTCATGTGTTAACGTAGAAAGTGTACATTAACGAAATTATTATTGGACGACTAAGAAAATAACTATCATGTATTACTAAAAATTTCTCTCGTTAGAATATTTTAATCGATCATATATTTGTCAATTTTTTTCAATATTTACTAAACATATATTCACTTATCAAAACTTTATCTATAACTTTAATAAAGTAAGATTGGAATAATATTCATGTAACAAGAAAAACTCAAAAAACCCGACAAAACCAAACCAATCCACACCGATATAATTAGTTTTGTTTAATTTTGATAAAAATCAAACCAACCCGATCCATGTACACCCCTAGCATGCATCAATACTCCACAAATCATCTACCACAATGAGATAACGCGTTCCTTTCAAAAAATTACGTAGCTCATCAACTAATTCAGTGTGATCATTTTCTTTTTTTTTACGGTATTCAGCATACCAAGTTCTCTCCAAATTTCTAATAATACCTCATTCCAGTCATATACTGGTAAAATACAACACCATTCTTCTTCTTCTTCTTCTTCTTCTTCTTCTTCTTCTTCTTCTTCTTCTTCTTCTTCTTCTTGGAATTGAAAAATCAATATACAAAGGTCTGAAATTGAGAGAACAACAGATGAGAGGAAAAGAGACGAAAGAAGAGAAAGTTCTGGAATGTGACTATGTTCAGACAATTGAGAAAGTACAACCTTATGTTCAATCTCATTCTAGGACGTGTGGAGCAACCTGGACCGTTAGATCAATCTATGATGGATTAAATAGGAGCTGTCCGATTAACTTGTGGGATTCAAAGAGCAAGCCACGTGGACAAATCAAGACCATCATATTGGAACCTGATGGATTCAATCACACCCGTCCAACTGGAATATAATAGACAACAAATAAATTTTAAATTGTACATAAAATAGTACATTAGCTGTAAATAGTACATTAGCTGGATATACATAGGTATACACAATTAATTTGGAAGCTAGTATAGGACCAATCAAATAGGAGACACATGTATTAGAATTTACATTCTTCTTTATTGCAAATACATGTATATATACATACTGTTCATCAATGAAAAAGACACAGAAAATTCCTCAAAGTTTTTACTTTATCTTTTCTTATCCTTTTTCTACATGGTATCAGAGCAGCTTTAAAAGATCTTGCTCACATCAGTCGATTCCTTTATTCATTTTCTTTTCCTTATATCTCCCAGAACCTAAAAATTTCAAATAGAATCAACTTCAGATGTCTCCGCTACCAACACTAACACTATCCTTGACCACAGTCACCCCTATTTTCTTCATGCTTCAGATTCACCAGGCATGAATCTGGTGAACTCACGCTTCGATGGAAAGGGATATGGGGGTTGGAGAAGATCCATTTTGATTGCACTCTCATCAAAGAACAAAGTGGGATTCATTGATGGAACCCCCAGTGAACCAGCCTATGGATCTGCTGACTTAAAGTTGGAGCAGATGTAATGATATGGTCATATCATGGCTCCTCAACTCATTGTCCAAGGAAATAGCAAGCAGTGTTATTTACTCCAAAACAGCAAGAGGTCTATGGAAGGAGCTTGAATACTGATTTGGGCAATCAAATGGAGCTAAGTTGTATCACCTGCAAAAAGAACTGAATGATTTAGTGCAGGGGTCAAATGACATAGCAGGTTACTTCACAAAGATAAAAGGGTTGTGGGATGAGCTTGATGCTCTCAACACATGTTCATTGTTCATGTGCATGCAACTGTGGTGGAAAGGAAAAAATGAACAAGTCACTTCAAGATGAGAGACTTATTCAATTTCTCATGGGTTTAAATGACACCTATGCTGCTGTCAAAAGCAGCATACTTATGATAACACCTTTACCAACTGTTAATCATGCATACTCACTATTGACGCAGGATGAAAAGCAAAGGGAAGTCTTTGTAAGCTCACAATACCCTGGGGAATCTTCCTCTTTCTTAGCTACAAATCAGAACACTTTGGGTCAGAAAATTGGAAACTATGAACTCAAGGGAGAGAAGAACAATCTGGTGTGTTCTCACTGTAAGAAAACAGGGCATTCAGTGGACAAATGCTACAGGATAATAGGATTTCCAGCTGACTTCAAGTTTACTAAACCTAAGAGGTTTCAAGGAAATGCAAGGAGTAATGCAGTCTTTTCTACTGAGGGAGAACAGGGACAGGTTTCTAACCATTTTGATGGTGGACACCCAACTCATCAGTTGACTCAAGATCAGTATACACAGCTTATCAATCTACTTCAATAATCCAAGATGAACCAGACTGGAACCTCAGGATCTGAGGCTGCAGCAAATGCTGTGAACTGTGCTGGTAACACCTTGAACAAATCATTTTGCACACTAATTTTTTTCAAACAAAAAACTTGGATATTGGATTCAGGAGCAACAAATCACATGTGTTATGATTCAAAGGATTTCTTAGATTTGAGTCCTCCTCCTTCTCCTATCTTTGTCAATATTCCTAATTCATATAGAGTAAAGGAAACACATGCTGGAAGTGTTAATATTCACCCTGAAATTACTTTAAAAATGTTCTACTGGTGCCTTCTTTCAAGTTTAATCTAATTTCAGTCCATAGGTTATGCAAACAACTAACTTGTCTTCTAATTTTCTCCTCAATTGGATGTTTCTTGCAGGGCCCTTCAATGAAGAGGCCTCTGGAGTTTGGTGAATCTAGATCAGGGCTTTATCTTCTAGAGTCACTTTTTCAACCTTCCAAGAAGTTTTTTACAAACAATGTAGTTTCTTTGTCTAGTCAGAAGAAAACTAGTAGTTTTTCAATTTGTAATTCTGTTTCTATTCCTATAAAGAACAGTTATGATGTAAGGCTATGGCACCTCATATTGGGCCATATGCCATTTCTAGGAATGGAAAATATATGTTCAAGTCAATTGAGTCCTTTTTAATTTAATTCCACTTGCTATATTTGTTCATTAGCAAGACAACCAAAGCTGCCTTTCTTTCCAATGAAATCAAATCTAAGAATATCCTAGAATTAATACACATTGATACTTGGGGACCATACAAGACTTCCACACATGATGGATATAAGTATTTTTTAACTATCGTTGATGATTATAGTAGAGGAACCTGGACTTACTGTCACGCCCCGAAATCCCATCGTCGGGCCGTGATGGCGTCTAACGTTGAACCCGCTAGACAAGCCAACGTGTGTAGTTAAACTAGCATAATAACCTCATTCTAACAGAATAAATCAGTTCTCAAATTAAACAACAAAAATAAATATGGTTTTAAGCTAAGTAAAGACAATCACAATACAACGATGCAAAATTTCCCAAAACCTGGAGTCACAAACTCACGAACTGTCTAAGAGTGCTAAATACAAGTCTGAAAGGAAATACATGTCTGCCTTTGAAACTAAAGGAAAAACAAGACAGAATCGAAGACAAAGGGATGGAATAGGCGCCAAGGCCCAGGAACGCCAGCGGGTATACCTTGAAGCCTCTATGATGAGCTGGAAGACACTCCCACTAATGATGTCCTCCGGGTCCGGCTGCGTAATCTGCACAACATAAAGAAGTGCAGGTGTAGCATCAGTACAACTGACCCCATGTACTGGGTAAGTGCCTAGCCTAACCTCGGCGAAGTAGTGACGAGGCTAGAACCAGACTAACAAACAAACCTGTGCAGTTCAAATAAATATATATACATATATGCAACAGATAAGAAATATAGGAAGAAAACAATGAATAAAGGAAGGGAAACATGTTGCGGGGAGATAACAGTTTCATATAAGAAATCTCAATAAGGAAAAGAACAACAAAGCCAGCATATCAATAAGGACAAGAAATCACAAACTTGCACGACATCACCCTTCGTGCTTTTACTCTCGTCCTCACTATGCAATGTATAATGTAATCAATATAAATCATGGCACGGCATCACCCTTTGTGCTTTTACTCTCGTCCTCACTATGCAATGTATAATGTAATCAATGTAAATCATGGCACGACATTACCCTTCGTGCTCTTACTCTCTTTCCTCACTATGCAATGTATAACGTAATCAATGTAAATCATGGCACGGCATCACCCTTCGTGATTTAACACTCTTCCTCACCCAAACAATTATCACAAACAAGGGCAAGGAAGTAAACATAATAGAAATAGAAATCCCGGCAAGGGAACAACAACAGAAATCTCAACATCCCAGCAAGGGAGACAATATCAAACAATGCATGGGATCACCCGTCGTGCTTTACTCTCATTCTCACCAAGACAAGTGCACGGCATCACCCTTCATGCTTTAACTCTCTTCCTCACCCATCACAACCAAGGGCAAGGAAGTAAACATAATAGATATAGGAATCCCGACAAGGGAAAAATAATTAAACAAGTAAATCCCGGCAAGGGTAACATCAATTAAACAATTAAATCCCGGTAAGGGAACATCAACTGCACAATTAAATCCCGGCAAGGGTATATTTCAATAACTCTTTCTCTTTCTTTCACTTTCATTTCCATGACTTATTTTATTGCTTGAGACAACGCTCCAAAGGATGTAATATCTCATATTTCTTCATTTTTCGTTACAATTTGATCCAATGCTCCAACAGAGTTTACAGAATACAATTCCCTTCACATATTCTTCACAACATATAGAAATCATCAATTAAGCATGGAAAGTACCACAAAAATAGAATATTCACAATTTAAGGACTCACGGTCATGCTAGACACCAATGTATAAATACTCGTCACCATGACTATACATCGTATTTGACAATTAGCAGGTAGCAAATGATACTCAACTCCTATTCCCTCAAGCTAAGGTTAGACTGAACACTTACCTCGGGTCCAAATTATAGCAATCAACCCTCTAACACTGTCTTTCCTTTAGAATTCGACTCCGGAATGGTATTATCTAGGCATAATCAACTCAAGTATATCAATAAGGATTCAAAGATTCGATTACATGGCCTAATTATCCATTTCCTAGCATTATTTCAAATTTATCAAAATTCGACCCCGGGCCCGCTCGCTCGGATTCTCGAAACTTTCGAAGGAAACACTCACCCAAGGCCTAAGGATCATAAATATACGATTTTTACTTGATTTCATGGCCAATTCACAGAAAATTCTAAGGTGATCACAAGTTCTAGGTTACTACCCATTTTCTTGAATTTTTGCACTAATTTGTGTAGTTAATTAGGCTAAGATACATGCATGAAACAAATTTATGGGTGGAATTTACTTACCTCACAATGCCTGGTCGAAAGCTCTCAACAATGGTGGATTTTGCCTAAGGAAGAAGATGAAAAATGAGAGGAATGGGTTTAAAACCCGTATTTTAACTTTCTGCCTGAACAGTGATCGCACCTGCAATGGCTGGGACCGCAGCTGCAGTCTCGCGCTTGCGAGGAGAACCTCGTGCCTGCGGAATTGGGCTGGGGGGTCTGGGGTCGCACCTGCGAAGGGGAGACCGCACCTGCGGTCTCGTGCCTGCGATGAAATGCTCCGCATCTGCGAAGGCTGGCCAGGCCACTGGTTCTCTCACCTGCGATGCCTGGGACCGCTCTTGCGGTCTCGCACCTGCGATGCTGGGCAACCGCACCTGCGGCCACACCAGAGCAGGTGCACCCAACAGCTGAGTTTGCTAATTTTTAGCCCCGTTAGGTGCCCGGAAGGCACATAGGCCCACCCGAGCCCTAATCCAAATATACCAACGAGTCCCAAATCATAATATGGACTCGCTCGAGCCTTCGGAACATTCAAAACAACGCTAAAACTCGAAATCACACCCCCAAACCTCAAGAACCAAACTTAGGAATTTTAAGTTTTCTAACCTCGCTAATAACGTGCCGAACTGACCTATATATCTCGGAACGATACCAAATTTCACAGATTACTCACACAACCTCTTACAAACTTGCCCGTGCAATCAAATCGCTAAAACAACATCATACACATCGAATTAGGCCTCAAAATCCATGAATCCTATCAAATTTCATAAAACATCAAGTTTTTCCATTTTTAAGTCCGAACACGTCAAACGAAATCCGATTTCAACCAAACTTTACAGAAAGTGCTTATATATAAGACCTGTACCGGGCGCCGGAACCAAAATACGGGCCCAATACCATTACTTTCTAATCAGATTTCATTTTCAATTTTCTTAAATATTTTCAGAAAACAGTTTTACTCAAAAATTCATTTATCGGGCTTGGGACCTCGGAATTCGATTCCGGGCATACGCCCAAGTCCCATATTTTACTACGGACCCTCCGGGACCGTCAAATCACGGGTCCGGGTCCGTTTATCCAAAATGTTGACCGAAGTCAAATTTATTCATTTTAATATCAAATCTTAGCATTTTTCACAGAATTTCATATTTAAGTTGTCTGGCTACGCGCCCGGACTGCGCACGCAAATTGAGGAAAATAAAAATGAGGTTTTCAAGGCCTCGGAAGTACGGGATGGGTAATAACATAGGTGATGACCCTTTGGGTCGTCACATTCTCCACCTCTAAAACAACCGTTCATCCTCGAACGGACAGAGGAAGGAAGTACCTGAGTCGGGAAATAAATGATGGTAACGGCTATGCATATTGGACTCGGACTCCCAAGTCGATGCCTCAGGAGGCTGACCCCTCCACTGAACACGAATAGAAGGGAAACTCTTGGATCTCAACTAACGAATCTACCGGTCTAGAATGGCTGCCGGCTCCTCCTCACAAGATAAGTCCTTGTCCAACTGGACAGTGCTGAAATCTAACATGTGGGCTGGATCGCCGTGATACCTCCGAATCATGGACACATGAAAAACTGGATGTACGGCTAATAAGCTAGGTGGCAATGCAAGTCTATAAGCCACCTCTCCCACTCGATCAAGAATCTCAAACAGACCGATGAATCTAGGGCTAAGCTTGCCCTTCTTCCCAAATCTTATCACGCCCTTCATAGGCGACACTCGGAGCAATACTCGCTCACCCACCATGAAAGCCACATCTCGAACCTTACGATCTGCATAACTCTTTTGCCTGGACTGAGTTGTACGAAGCCTATCCTGAATGACCCTGACCTTGTCCAAGGCCTCCTGTACTAAATCTATACCCAACAACCGAGCCTCTCCCGGCTCAAACCATCCAACCGGAGATCGACACTGCCTACCATATAAAGCCTCATAAGGAGCTATCTGGATACTCGACTGGTAGCTGTTGTTGTAGGCAAACTCTGCTAAAGGCAAGAACTGATCCCATGATCCTCCAAAGTCAATAACACAAGCTCGGAGCATATCCTCTAATATCTGAATAGTTCGCTCGGACTGCCTATCCGTCTGAGGATGAAATGNTCCGAAATGATAGATACCGGCACACCATGAAGGCGAACAATCTCCCAGATATAGATCTCAGCTGACCTCTCGGATGAATAGGAGACTGCCACAGGAATGAAATGCGCTGACTTGTTCAGCCTATCAACAATGACCCAAACTGCATCGAACTTCTTCCGGGTCAACGGAAGTCCAATAACGAAGTCCATAGTGATCCTCTCCCACTTCTACTCGGGAAGCTCAATCCTCTGAAATAGACCACCACGCCTCTAATGCTCATACTTAACATGTTGACAATTCAAACACCGCGCCACATATGCCACAATATCCTTCTT
>MDKI01023004.1:0-57705 GCA_005239505.1 Nicotiana paniculata | reverse complement strand
GAATTCACAGGCCACTCACTGCTCAAGCACTGCTTTTCCTTTAGAATTGGGCTTCAACTCACTTGAATCTAATCATAATTGGGTTCAATATCATTAATTATTGCTAAAGGTATTAACTTTAATGAAAAATTATGGTTTTCCAATGTTTTCTTATCAAAATATGAAAATCGACCCTAGGCCCGCTTACTGCCATTATGCGCTATTATTTTAATCCGAAAGTCAATCATTCCCAGCTGGTCTAAACTCGAGGTTCGGACCAAAATCCGTTTACCCATTCTCCCCCGAGCCCAGATATACAATTGGTTTTGGAATTCGACCTCAATTCGAGGTCTAAATTCCCAAATGTTGAAATTCCTAAGTTCTACCCAAAAACCCCAATTTTTACCATGAAAACTCTAGATTTTTTATTGAAATCTTGTTAAAAGTTGTTAAGGATTGAAAGGAATTAGTTAGAGATCACTTACCAATGATTTGGAGAAGTTTGGGTCTTTGAAAAATCGCCTATAGAGGTTTAGGGTTTGAGAGAATTGAAAAAGAGGTGAAAATCCCGTCTAAAATCTGTTTTAACAGGCTGCGGTTATCGCATTTGCGATCAGGGGTTCGCAATTGCGAACCTTTCGGATTTAGGCAGCCATCGCAAATGCGATGAAATTGTTGCATTTGCGACATATGGGGAGTTCGCATTTGCGAGATCTGAGGCTGGCCCAGGCCTTCACATTTGCGAAGCCTGATCTCGCAAATGCGAGATCAGAGGCCTGCCAACACCAGATATCAGGTGTGCATAATTTTTCTAAGTCTAAACACTATAGCGTACCCGAAACTCACCCGAGCCCTCGGGGATTCAAACTAAACATGCACGCAAGTCTAAAGACATCATACAGAATTGCTCGTGTGATCCAATCATCAAAGTAACATTAAAAACTATGAATTCAACCTCAAAATTCATGATTTTCTCAGGAACACTCAAATTTCTAAATTTTCAATCGAACGTCCAAATCACGTCAATTCAACTCCGATTCTCATCAAACTTCACAGATAAGACTTAAATATCACAAAAAACTTGTTCCAGACTCCGAAACCAAAAATACGGGCCCGATACCAAAGATTTCACATATTATTTCATTTCTTTATTTCCTATAAAAACCAGCAAAACAATTTTCTTCAAAAATTATTTTCTAAGGCTAGGGACCTCGGAATTCAATTCCGGGCATACACCCAAGTCCCATATTTTACTGCGGACCTCCCGGGATCATCGAAACACAGATCCGGGTATGTTTACTAAAAATGTTGACCAAAGTCAACTAAAACCAAAATTTTAACTCTAAAAATTACTATTTCTCATATTTTCACATAAAAGCTTTCCGAATTTACGCCCCGACTGCACAAACAAATCGAGGTAATTAAAATTAGTCTTTTTAAGGCTACTGGGCCTGGAATGGTGTATTAATTCCTAAGATGACCCTTTGGGTCATCACATTGCACTCTACACTTCTTGTGCAGATCCAGGTTCTGGTCAGAGCTGATTCTTTGAGTTGTAGTTGAGCATTCACATGGAGACACGAGGCAGATCTGCTGGCATCTGCAGATTCCTGGATTCTTCCCTTTATTAATTAGATTGCTATTTTAATTCATTCAAAATAAAGATATATTTCTTTCAGCCGAATACTTGTAGTATTCTTAGTAATTCGTGAATTGTGACACCAGACCTTGGGTAATTCAATATTAGCATTAGTTTTGTGGTTTCATTTTGCTACTTAATTATTATTGATATCATTTGTTGAATAGTAATAGATTTCACATTCATTTTAACTGTTTACTTATGTTTAAATAAATTTGTAAAAGAATACGGTTAGGTAAATTCTAACATTTGCTTGCCTAGCAAGTATGGTGTTAGGCGCCATCACGATCCCGAGGGTTGGGAATGTGGGTCGTGATAATAAAGGACCTTGAATTTTTTCAGACACAAGAGTTGCCAATTGGCTTAACTGAATTCCAAGGTTTTTAGGGTTGAATTTCGACTTTCCATTTTGTCATCAGTAACCTTAATGTACTTGTATAAAAGGTCATCAAGACTTGGATGGCCTTGTTGAGGCCTTTGCTGATGTGGAGTTGCTTGTTGATAAGGCCTGAAATTTTGTTGTCCACGATTTTGATTTTGATATCCGGGTGGACTCTGTACCTGTTGCTTTTGGTAGTTTTGAGAGTTTTTAGCTCCATTTGTATTTCTCCGTTGAAACCTTGGATGTATTTGTGCTAATGGACTTCCAAAAGGATATGACTTGTATCCAATGACATTGACTTGTTCATCATTTTGATTGGTTGCTTGACATTCGTGGTTTAGATGGTTTACTCCATATATGTCACAAGCCTCAGACTGTCTTGGTTGTTGTGTATTTACCTGAAAAGATTCAAACTTTTGTGCTAAAAAAATAATTTTTTGTGTTAGTGTATTTAGAGCATCCACCTGATTTATCGTAGAAGCCTTCTTAATGATTATATGCTCAGATGGCCACTGGATGGCATTTTCAGAAATTTCATTAAGCAATTGCAATGCTTTTTCTGTGGTCTTTCCCATTATGGAACCTCCTGCAGCTGCATCTATTACATTTCTAGAATAAGGTTTTAACCCGTGATAGAAAATGTACAACTACATATGTTCAGGAATGTCATGGTGTGGACATTTCCTTAACATTGATTTCAATCTTTCTGTCACGACCCAAATTTCCCTCCGTTGGGTATCGTGATGACACCTAGTATTAAGGACTAGGTAAGCCTAATATTCATGGAATAACAACAACAATAATAAAATCTAATATTTTTCTAAAAAATAAATAATTTTTTATACATTGCATATTCCCAAAACCCGAGAGTACAAGTCATAAGCTTTATAGAATTTACTACACCTTCTAATTACAACTATTTGGAAGTAAGCAAAAACAATGTAAATGCAAAATAGAAAGGTGACTCTGAATCCTGCGAGCGCAACGACAGGTTTACCTTGAGTCTCCTCGGCAAGAATCCGCACAACTACTAACGATCAATATCTGGATCTGCATAAAAATGTGCAGAAGTATAGTATGAGAACACCACAGCGGTGCCCAACAATACTTGTACTATGAAGACAAACCTTGGTGAAGTAGTGACAATGACTAGTCAAGACACCCACTGGTCTAATAAACTGAACAAGTATCAATATAGGAATAAAGGGAAAAATGATATACACATAAAGGCTACGCAATATAGCTAACAATACAGTGAATTTGATAAAGAAGGAAAAACAATAAGTATCGGCGGAAACCATGAAACAACACAAAGATTGAATATAACACAAATAAATTTGGAATGTAAATACACAACACGGACAGGTAATGTCTCAACAACTTCAACCATTTCTACATCAAATTCGTAGTCATCTCCACGAGGTTCCGAACCTCGGACAAATCACCATTTACGGGTCCCAATATTCGAACCCTAACACTTGGCATCTTGCGCCCTAATTCGAGTGCTAACTGCACGGACGAATTATGTGCCAATTGGGTCATCTCCACCCATACGGTAAGTACAATAAGAGTATCTATACTTGACAACAACAAGGAGCCCTAAATCCATCACTAGTACTTAACTACGTGTATGCTTGTGCAGGTGTCCTAACATGATTCAACAACCCATAAGTATAAGGAAAGAAAAGGGCAACACGTACATTGTCATCTCACAAATTTCCACACGAATAAACTCATACCGTAAGTGTTCCAATACACAATATCAACAACAAGGAATGCCCCCAGTCCAACACAAGTATCACAAACAATCCCTGACATAGCCCACCTTGTCTCACCACGTGTGCAATAGTAAAGTATATGCCCGCCTTGTTTCGCCACACGTGCATAAGCATGTTCCCACTTTGTCTCGCCACATGCGCAACCCACATATACATATCCCTCCTTGTCACACCTCATGTGCAATATCAATATAAACACGGCACGACAGAAACCTCGTGCATCACAATACCACAACAACACGGCAGAAACCTCGTGCGTCACCACAACAAGTACAACAACAACAATGGCAACGGTTCAAGATGCAATAAATACATCAAATCAAGAACCTTCGATCACAATATAGGAAAAACTAGTTCACGAGAACTAAACATAATAAGGAAAGCTAGGAATATTAAGAACCACCCAACAAGGTAGGAAAATAACATGTAACAGTCGCACCTAAATGCATGGGTTAACAACAAGAAGTCAACATGAATCCGATAACTCTATTTACGGGCAAGTCAACTAAGGTATAGTCTATCCAAACTTCCTTTAAGGTTGGCAATTTCAAGGGTATTCAACAATTTCATTTAAGGACAAGCAACATGAAAATAATCATAACCTCAGTTAAGACCAAACCACTATAGAATGAGATGAAGATAATTACAATTATAGATAGGCAATTAAGAAGATATAGCATGACAGTAAAAAGGAAATAAAATCTTCAGATAAGTCAATTAGGAGTCAATAGGCAATAGGAGTAAATCCATAAGTAAGAAATTCTACATTTAAGCAAATAAAGATGAAACTAGAAATTAGGAAATTCAATCATGCCAAGGACAATTCATACTTGGCGAATATAAGGACCTTAGATTCCTAAAGGGTCAAATTTCCACAAATAAGTTCGAGCACACGCTCGTCACCTCGCGTACATGGACTACAATCAATATAGAAGACTCAAATCCTAAGGGGTAATTCTCCCACACAAGGTTAGGCAAGATACCTCAAAGACGACAACCCGGTACTCTAAAATGGACTTCTCGGGCGAAAAGGCCTCCGGATGGCTCAAAACCAACTAGAACAACTTCAAAACACACATAAAACTTATGAGGAACTATTTCGGGTAATAAAACTTTAATCTTTAACAAATTCTAAAAATCGGTCCAAAAGTCGAGCCCCGAGCCCGCACCTCGAAACCCGACAAATTTTACAAAATCCGATTACCCATCCCAACACGAATTCATCCATATAAAATTTATTAAATTCCGATACCATTTGGTCCCTCAAATCACGATTTTTCATTTTTGAAATTTTCTTCAAAAACCAACATTTTCCTCAACTCAAAACACAAATTAAATGATGAAAATAAAGATAAAATCATGAAATATATTTAAGTCTAGTCGAAGCACACTTACCCAATCTAATTTCGTGAAAAACCCACCAAAAATCGCCAAGAACCGAGCTCTAGAAGTCAAAATGTGATAAAAATGGCCTAACCCTCGATTTTGGAAAAATCAGTCTGCCCAGATTTTTAAGCATTGCGATCGCGAGAGTTTAAGTGCGATCACGTAGAGGAAAATAACTACTGGCCTAAAATGTGCTATGCGATCGCGTAAGTACTGATGCGATCGCATAGAAGGAAAATATTTACTGACCAAAAAATGTGCTATGCGTGTGTAATGATGCAATCGCATAGAAGGAAAATGTATACTGACCAAAAATGTGCTATGCGATCGCGTGTGGAGTGATGCAATCGCATATAAGGAAAATGTTTGTTGTCCAAAAATTTGTTGTGCGATCGCGTATGAAATGAAGCGATCGCGAAGAGTAAAAATTGGTGGGTCACAGAACACTGTGCGATCGCGTCTATTCCTATGCGATCGCATAGAAGAAAAACCAGAAGACAGAACCAGTAGTGAAGAATAGAAGAAAATTGACCCGAAGCCCATCCGAAACACACCCGAGGCCCCTGGGACCCCGTCTAATCACACAAACAAGTCATATAACCTAACACGGACTTGCTCGAGGTCTCACATCACATAAAACAACGAATCAAACCAAAAATCAAACTTATAAATTTCAAATCTTCAAATATCAAAACTCGTGCCGAAACCTATCAATTTAACCCGGAATGACGCCAAATTTTGCAGACAAGTCATAAATGACACAACTGACCTACAACCACTCTCGAAATTCTATTCTGAGACCGATAACAAAATTTCACCTATCGGCCGAAATTGCCGAAATTCTAACTTTCGCCGAATTACCTCAAATTACTCTATGGACCTCCAAAACCAATTCCGGACGCGCGCCTAAGTCCAAAATAATCATACGAAGTTGTTGGCATCACCCAAAACTCATTCCGAGGCCGTGTACTCAAAAGTCAAACCTCCGGTCAACTTCCATCACTTAAGCTTCAAAAATTAAAATTTTCTTTCCAATTCGACTCTCGATTATCCGGTAACTGAATCCAACCACGCACGCAGGTCGATATACAAAATGTGAAGCTATTCAAGATCTTACGCCACCGAACGGAGCTTAAATTCTCAAAATGACCGGTTGGGTCGTTACACTTTCCCAAGCTTGCTAAACTGACTCAGTGTCAGTCTGCAAGAAGTTAGATATATCCTGTCTTAACTTTGTTGTTTTAGCAGGGGAAAAATATTTATTTAAGAATTTCTGCGTCATTTGGTCTCATGTGGTGATAGACCCTTGCGGCAAACTTCGTAACCAAGTCTTGGCTTCTCCTTTTAAATAAAAAGGAAATAGCATAACTTAATTGCTTCAGGATGTACTCCATTATACATAACAATTTCAACCAATTCTAAAAAGTTAATTAAATTACTATGTGGACCTTCACTTAGATCACCAGTAAAGATGCAAGATTGTTGGATTGTTTGAATCAGGCCTGTCCTAATTTCAAAATTGTTGGCTGCCACTGGGGGTTTCCTGACATTAGATTCATAGTTAAAGCGATCAAGTCTTGCATAATCCCTTAGGATTCTTTTGCTGGTCTTGGCGTCACTTCATCAAATTGACCCTCTACATGAACTGGTGGTGGAATTTGTAGTGGATTATTATCATCTTCTAATTGGTGCTCCATTCTGTTACAACTTATGCTTTGAGACGCTATTTGTCCTTTCCTACACAATCACAAAATTTTTTCAATTTCAGGATCGTAATTGGCCAACTCTTTTGTAGAAGAGCGGATCATAAGCTATCTGAAATTAAAGTAAAATAAAGACAGTTCCTAAAATAGGAATAGGTAATTTTTTTTAAAAAAAATAGCACGGTAATATTAGAGTTAACTAAAACAGTAAGTTTTAACTAACCATCAAAAGAAATAATATAATACTAATTATATTATATACACAAAAGAACTAATAAATAATAGTGATTAGAAAGAAAATGTAATTATTCTTAAGTAAAAGTATAGTAGTAATAACAAATTTATAAAATATATATAAGAAAAGCTTCAATAATAATTCAAGTATGCTGAGGATTGAAGTACTATCAATTAAAAAGATTGAAACAATAAAATATTATTTTATAAAAAAAAAACATAGTACAAGTAATAGTCATAGTAATAGTAATATGAATAGTACAAAGGATACTTCAGCACTAGAATAGTAAAAACAAGTACTTCCAATTATAATAGTAAAGAAAATAATAAAATATACTAAATAAAAACGATGAATACAGAAATAGTGAGATTGTGAATCACAAAACTATTATATTATAATATTATATAGATGTTAGTACTAATAATAACAATATAATAATAAAATATAAAATAAAGTAGGTTGAAGTACTGACTATACAATTTTTTTTATAGTAAAAGTTATGATAGTAGTATTTAGGAGTTAAAATTTTGAAAGAAAATTAACAATAATAATAAATTCTCAAATTAGTAATAAAATATTTAATCTGAAGTAGATATGTATCAATCCCTGGCAACGGAGCCAAAAATTTGACGAGGCTAATGTGTATAGGATTTACTGTTTGTTCTCTGTCAAATTCTAGTATAGTTTATGATATCGTCACACAGAGATTGGAGAATCTAAGCTACTGTAACGATCCGTCCGGTCGTTCCGAGAGTTATAGCCCCATTTCTCCCATTTCTGCTTCTTTATGTATTATTCAGCTATATTGTATGGTATCAGGTTAGTTGGTTCGGGCCCGGAGTGATTTTGGAGTGGAATGAGACACTTAGTCTCTTATTGAGAAGTTTAAGTTACAAAAGTCAACCGGATGTTGACTTATGAGTAAACAATCTCGGAATTGGATTTTTATGATTCGGTTAGCTCCGTTAGGTGATTTTGGACTTAAGAGTGTGCCCTGAATATAATTTGGAGGTCCATGGTAGAATTAGGCTTGAATTGGCGAAATTGGAAATTTAGAGATTTTCGGACGGCAGTGGAAAATTTGATATCGGAGTCGGAATGGAATTCCAAGAGTTGGAGTAGGTTTGTAGTGTTATTTGTGACGTGTATACAAAATTTAAGGCTATTTGGGCGAGGTTTGATAGGTTTCGGCGTCGTTTGCGGAAATTGGAAGTTTAGAAGTTCTTAGGCTTGAATCCGAAATTGATTTGGTGTTTTGATGTTGTTTTAGGTGTTTTGAAGGCTCGAATTAGTTCGTATTTTGGTATGTGACTTGTTGGTATCATTGGTTGAGGTCCCAAGGGCCTCGAGTGTGTTTCGGGTGATTAACATATTGGATTTTAGAGTTGGAAGTTGCTGTTTTCTGGTGTTTTGAACTTCTGGTGTTTTCTCGCACTTGGGATGGGGAGCCGCAAGTGCGAGGGTCGCAGGCACGGCAGATTGATCGCTGATGCGAAATTGGGAAGTTTAGGGTAGAGCGCAGGTGCGCAAGTTTGGACGCACCTGCGAGCCCGCAGGTGCGGATTCTGGCATTTAAGTGACTTGCACATGTGCGGTTCTTCGGACAGCAGGTGTGGTCGCGCAGGTGCAAAAAAAAGGGCCGCTTCGCGAATTTTTGTGTATTATTCACCATTGCTATTCGGATTTTTAAGCTTTTGGAGAGTTTTGAAGAGGAAATCAAGGGGGTTTTCATTGAGGTAAGCTACTTGAGCCTAAAACTCGTGATTATGGTAATTTTTTAGTTGTTTAAGCATGTAACTAGTAGAAATTAAGGATGAAAGTGAGGAGATTAGGGCGTGGGAATTAGAGAGTTTGATTTGGGGATTTCAGGGACCAAATGAGGTTGGATTTTGATAAATTTGGTATGGTTGGACTCGTGAGTGAGTGGGCTTTCTAGGTTTGTAAATTTTGTCGGATTTTGAGACGTGGGCCCAAGGCCGGGTTTGAACCGATTTTGGGATTTTAGTCTAATTTGATAGTTTTTCATGTGGAATTCATTCTGTTAGCGTATATTGATGATAATATACTGAATTTGAATAGATTCAGAGCATTTGGAGGCTGAATCGAGAGGCAAGAGCATTACGGGTTAGAGATTTGACCGATTTGAGGTAAGTAACGATTGTAAATCTAGTCCTTAGGATATGAAACCCCGGATTTCGTATCATTTACTATTTTAGGGTGACACGCATGCTAGGTGATGGGCGTGTGGGTGTGCTCCGTTGGGGATTGTGACTTGGTCTGTCCTGTAGCAACCGTAGAGTTGCGTATTTTGTTGAAACTGTGTAATATCTTTGTGTTTAAAAAGAGTTTATGTAAATTGGGCTGAATGTCATGTTTGGGCCTTGTGCCAGTACTGTTTGGACCCTCGGGGGCCTTTTTCTTACTATCCTCTCATTGTTTTCGATTGAAAATCTATACTCAGTCATGATTATACCTATTTACTGCATAACTCAGTTTGTTACTCTGTTTTGATGCATATAAATGTTGTTTTGGGCTGAGTTCCCTGGTTTTACTGAAATGCCCGAGTGGCTTGTGAGGTTTATGACTGAGTGAGGCCGAGGGCCTGATTTGTGAGGATATTATGGGATCGGGATGCACACCGCAACATGTTTGATATAGGCCGAGGGCCTGAGTGATTTATGCCATGATTTGTCTTGATATAGCGCTTGGGCTGAAGGAGCCCCTCCAGAGTCTATACACCCCCCCAGTGAGCGCAGGTACCTACTGAGTGCGAGTGCCGAGTGCCGAGTACCGAGTGCCGAGTGCTGAGTGACTGGAAGGCATGAGTGATGGTGAGGTATGCCCGAGTGGCTGTTACGAGTGATTGTGAGGTATGCCTGAGGGGTTGATTATGAGTGATTGTGAGGCTTGCCCGAGGGGCTGTATATGAGTGATGTTTTGCCTGAGGGGATGTTTATGATTACATCATTTTCACTCGATTTTTATTGCACTGAGCCTCTGTTTAAACTGTTGAAAAATATCTTTAAATGACTTTTATCAGAACTAGTTTTCTAAACGAGATGATTTGACTCAAATACTAATTTGAAAGCATGTTGTACTTTATTGAGATTTCATACTGTGGACTTTATGTGTTTTACTGATTGTCACTATTACTCAGCCTTTATTTGTGGTTGTTACTTACTGAGTTGGCGTACTCACGTTACTCCCTACATCTTGTGTGCATATCTAGGTGCTACTGGACGTGCTAGCGAGTGTTGATTTCATCCGTCGTGGATCTATCAGAGTTAGCAAGGTAGCTGCCTGGCGATCGCAACCCTACTTTTCTCCCTCCTATCTTCCTATAAATGTTTTTAGTTATTTTCCAGACTGTATTACTCTTAGTATTTTTAGACAGATATTGTAGATTCTCATGACTAGTGACACCCGATGTCGGGCTTTTCTGTCCGCACTTTTCACTTGTTTTGAATTTCTTTATAAAGTTTTATTAAGAAATAGCTTGAAATTAGCTTTGAAATGAAATATCGAGTTGTTTTTGATTAATGAGTCGGCTAGCCTAGTACCACGATAGGCACCATTACAACATAGTAATTTGGGTCGTGACAGCTACAGACTTGTAATATTTTAACTACTATTTGAGAGAATCAAATTGATGAAAGGTGTGTTTGGAATTATAAATTAAGATAAATTTCTTCCGAAAAGCTTATATTTAAAAAGAGTTGGGAATCGTTGAATTCACTTGATATATCTTTACAATAAAATCTCAGTATTATACGTATTTCTCTAAAGAATAATTGCTTATTGCTAATACAATTATATTTTTACACTAAGAAATAAATAAATAATTAACACTCCATGAGGTTATGTTAATTAATTGATTTAAAACTAGTGACAGTTAAACTGAAATATCTTTCCTGAATTGTACTCAAGCGTAGTAAAAACTTCGTGAGAATATTTTTACTCGGAAATCAATAATCCTGCCTTCAACAATTCCTCCGTGAGAATTAAAACTGAGGAAAGCAAGATTACAGACTTGAAATAATAATCTTACTTAAAATTACTTTCACTCTAATATTCTATTCATCAATTATTATTTATTAATTTGCTTCGTGAGAATTACAAAATTAATATAATAATAACTTAGATATAAAATATGTAGATGTGATAATAATGATTAAAAAATCATCATTCCAGCACAATGTGAAATGTAAATAGAGTTTCAAGCCAAAAATGTATTGAAACAAAGATAGTATTATAATTATATCAAACTTTATCAATTATCCCAACAAAAAGAAATTACTCCATTATGAAGTAAGAAAAGCTAAAAAATACTTTCAAAAGACTAAGAATATTTTTACTACAAAGAGAAAGACTAGAGAAAGAGACCAAAAATATTCTTCTCTTTCTCTATAGAAAACTAGATAGAAAATCGGATACAAAGTGAGATGCCTTTCTTCTACAAACATATGCCTATTTATAGGAGAATTCCTACAAGGCATTGGTGAGAACTTGCAAGATAATATCAATATATTACATGGCCTTGATGATAATTTGAATGGCAATTTATCATGAAATTTTGGTGAGAATTTGCCATAACTTTATATCTCTTGACTTTGTGTAGTCTTAGATGAAGTTGTCAGGGATGCATCCTTCTTCCTTGAACTTTAGGTTCTTTGTTTTTCTCTTTTTTCATGTATTTTTTTTCCTGCAAGAATTGTTAGAAAAGTGCGAGAATAGAATATAAATTGGTCATATTTTATATCTAAAATATTATATTTTTATATTAAAATATATGAATAATTTATATCCATCAGGTACTTCTTTTCAAAAATTCTATGGTTCCTTTCCATCCATAGCATAGATACACTCAGCATACACCATTCTGGAAATTTGAGCTTGCTGTGGTTTCCCTTTGGCTTTATGAATAACCCATTTTGTGTGCTAGTTCCAAGTCTCCACTGGTATCCCTTTTGTTTGTAGCCACTGTAGCCATTGCTGCATTTTCCTCCATATAGCTTTAGTGAATTCACACTTAGCAAAAATGTGATCTCTTGTTTCCAGTTGATTCTGGTATAGTGTGCATGTTGGATCCACTGCTAATCCCCGATTCACCAGTCGATCTGCTGTAGTTAGTCTCCCTTGTAGTTGCAGCCACATTGTAAAAACTGCTTTAGGTCTGGCATCATTCTTAAACATAAGACACTTCCAAGGCACCGACATCATTGTAGGGAAGAGCTGTTGATAGATTGATTTGATCATGCTCCGAGTAGTTGTGACAGGAGGTATCAAATCCAGGTTCTCCTTGGCTTCCAGTATTTTTCTAGTGATCCAACTTGCTTGTGATGTGATTGTCATATCCCTCAAAAGATTGCCTTTGACATAGTAAGAATGAATCTATCGAATCCACATTTTATCCTGTTTGGAGCTATATCCCAGCATGCCTTGATTTGAGCAGCTTGGTTCCACAATTTTATGTTGATAAGGTTTAGCCCTCCCACTGACTTAGGAGTGCACACTCTATCCCATGCCACCAAAACTTTCCTAGTGATTGTGCTACTCCCTGACCATACATAGCTTCTACAATAGACATTTATAGTTTTGCAGGTATTAGAAACAGTTGAGCCCAGTAGGCCTGAATTCCAAAGAGCACAGATTTGACCAGCTGAGTTCTGCATGCATAGGACAACTTTTTGGCAGTCCAAGAAGTTACTCTAGCTGTGATCTTTTCAATTAATGGTTGCCATTATAGTAATGTGATCTTCTTTGTTGATAAAGGCACCCCCAGGTATTTGAAAGGTAAGGTTCCATGCAAAAAACCTTAGTGTATCAATATGTTGTCTTGAATCTGTCTTTTAACTCCACCAAAATACACAAAAACTCTTACCAGGATTAGCCTAAAATCTCGAAGCTTAAGAAAACTGGCTAAAACACTTGTGTAGAGAAGTAATAGAATTTAAGTTCCCTTTGGCAAAGAGAAGCAGATCATCCGCAAAACTAAGGTACTCATTGAGCTTTATACTTAGATACTTCATAGAAATTGCAAATAGAAAAGGAGACATTGGGTTTCCTTGTCAAAGACCTCTTGCTGCATTGAAAGGTTCACTTGGCTCCCCATTGATCATCACAGTGTAGTTTACTGTTTGGACACACTCCATTACCCAAGTAATAAATTGTTCCAGAAATCCAACCTCTGCAAGCATCTACCTCAGAAATGGCCATTCTACAGAATCATACCCTTTTTGTAAGTCAATTTTTATCATGCATCTGGGTGATACATTCTTTCTTTTATAGGACTTGACAAGCTCATGGGAAAGAATGATATTATCAGCTATTTTCCTACCTGGGTCCTGCCTGGGCCTCACAAATGATGTCTGGAACCACACCTTGCAATCTGGAGGCTAATATTTTAGCAATCATTTTGTATAGGACAATATAACATGCAATGGGCCTAAACTCTTTCACTGAGTTTGGATTGTTAGTCTTTAGGATCATAGTGATGGCTTTACAATTTATTTCCTTATACAATTTCTCAGTTTTGAAGAAATCCTTTATAGCTTCTACAACTTCTGATTTCACTATGGACCATACTTTCTTGAAAAAATGTGATGACCCAAAAGGTCATTCTATGTAAATATAGCTAAAATTGTGTTCCGAGGCCCTGAAAGACTCTGTTAATCACCTCGATGTGCGTGCGCATCCCGGACGCGTAGCCGGGAAGCCTTTATGTGGAAATGTGTTAAACAGTTAAATTTTTGATAATTAATTGAATAAAATTGACTTTGGTCAACATTTTTGGTAAACAGACCTGGACCTGTGATTTGACGGTCTCGGAAGGTCCGTAGGAAAATATGGGACCTGGGCGTATGCCTGGAATCAAATTCCGAGGTCTCAAGTTCGAGAAATAAATTTTTAAAGAAAATTGTTTTCTTAAAATAATAAAGACTTCTGAATGAATTTTGATGTGAAATCTGTGTTACCGGGCCCGTATTATGGTTCCGGAGCCCAGAACAGGTTCAATATGTGTTATGTGAGTTATCTGTAAAATTTGGTAAGAAACGGACTTGGTTTGACGTGTTTCGGATCAAAATTGGAAAATTTAGAAGTTTATGAAGTTTGAGAAAACTCTATAGATTTCGGAGTTTAATTCATTATTGTTGATGTTATTTTGGTGGTTTTATTACTTGAATAAGCCCATAAGATGATTTTGATGTCGTGTGTATATTTGGTTTTGAGTCCCGAGGGCTCGGGTGAGTTTTAGGTTGGTGTTAGGGTGCTAAACTTAGGAAATTTCTGGTGTTTTAGGCTGTATTTGGTGTCCAGCTTTTTCGTTCTCTGCGATCGCGATGTAGTGCACGCGATCATGATGTGAAATTGGGTGGGGTGGCTAATTTACTCTGTGCGATCGCAAGGAGCTGGGTGCGAACGCGGAGCTTTGGGGTTTAAGCTCTACGCGAACGCAACCCTACGTCTGCGACCGCATAAGTCTCCTGTGGGGTTGGGGGCTGGGTAGCAATTGTTCAGTGCGACCGCTGGCCTTAGGACGCGATCGCGTAGGTCCATTTCCCGTACTATCTGCGATCGCATACTTCTTCTCGCGATCGCGTAAGTCAATAACCCAGTACGCTCCGCGATCACAGGGCATTTGTCGCGATCGCGGAGTCTATTTTCGTTCAGTCATTTCAAAAGCCTTAAAACAGAATACCACTATGGGAATTTCATAACTTTCACCATTTTCTTATTCTCCACTCTTCTCGGGCGATTCTTAGGAGACCATTCCACCATAGCTTCATAGGTAAGTGTTCTTAACTCCAACTTCTTCCATTTTCATCATCTAATATTAGATTCTAGGCCTAAAAACATGAAATTAAAAGGGTAGAAATTGGGGTTCTGGGTAGAGTTAGGTCTTTTCCAATTTTTGGGAATTCAACCTCATTTTGGGGTTGGATTTCAAAACAAATTATATACGGGCTCGTGGGGGAATGGGTGATTGGATTTAGGTCTGAACCTCGTGTTTGGACCAAGTGGGCCCGGGGTCAAATTTTAATGTTTTTGGAAGAATGATGGGAAATGTATAATTAGGCTTTGGGATTGAGTTATTTAATAATTATTGATGTTATTAATTCAATTATGTCTAGATATTATTGTTTCGGAGTCAGATTCAAGAGGAAAGGCTGTGATTGAGGCTTGACTTGCATTCTTGGAGCCGAGGTAAGTGTTTGGCCTACCTTAGCTTGAGGGAATAGGTATAGAGTCTTAT
Organism: Nicotiana paniculata; assembly: GCA_005239505.1. NCBI lineage: Eukaryota > Viridiplantae > Streptophyta > Magnoliopsida > Solanales > Solanaceae > Nicotiana > Nicotiana paniculata. The sequence goes on along the minus strand of MDKI01023004.1, from coordinate 42,349 downwards.
TTGCAATGTGTATTTCATGTCCAACATATAGGTGAGGTGACAGGTACCTATATGTTGTGGTCAAGCATGCCCGTGAGTCGAATTTTGATGAGTTATTTAATGTTCTTTGATATTCTCTGTGCTGTGAATTATTGGGAACCTTGGAAGTGGTACCTTGAGGTTATTTCATGACGTAGAAAGTTATTGACTATGTGTTCGGTCGAGGGTTTTACTGTTGACATTATACTTCTGAGCGAGACTAGTTATAGCTGAGTCCCTTGCCGGGACAATAGAATTTTGTTGATTATTTCTGTACATTTGAAATGTTGTATTGTTAAACTTTCATACCAATTGTTTCTTTTATATTCATTATGCACGAGGGGACATTCCGTGCCGAGTGATTATTATTTATGCACGAGGGGACATTCCGTGCCGAGTGATTATTATTTATGCACGAGGGGACATTCCGTGCCGAGTGATTATCATTTATGCACGAGGAGACATTAGGTGCCGAGTGACTTTATTATTTATGCACGAGGGGACATTCCGTGCCGAGTGATTGTGAGGCTATGCACGAGGGGTCATGCCGTGCCTTCTACGGTCTATTTTACTTGTTTCGAGTTGTTACTTCCTGTTTTACTTCTACATTCCAGCCAATACTTGATTCTACTGTTTTAGCAATTGTTGCCCTTTTATCCCCAAGATGTTCTCCCTCGTAGCCGTATTTATTGTTTATTTCCTGCTATATTATTGAATTGCTCAGGTAATATTTGTTGTCGTGTCCTAGCCTCATCATTACTTCGCCGAGGTTAGGCTCGGTACTTACTCAATACATGGGGTCGGTTGTACTGATGCTACACCTGCACTTCTTTTTGTTGTGCAGATTACGCAGCCGGACCCGGTGGACATCGTTGGGGGGAGTATCCTTCAGTCCATTTCAGACGACACCGAGGTAGTTCCGCAGACGTTCGTGGATCTCAGCGTCACTGTCTATCTTTCATTCTGTCATCTATGTGTTTCCAGATAGATATATCATTTTATTTCAAACTGTTGTCTTTAGCTAAATCTTAGACTGGTTCATGAGGTTGTGACTCCATTTCTGGGTTTTGTACTTAAAGGGATTTCTTCGTTATTGGCTATTGTTATTTAGATTTTTTGATGAGCTTCCGCATTTTTATCTCAATTATCTAGTCAGTGTTTATTACTTTCGCTTGTTAGTACATCAATTCAGTTAACACGTTGGGTTGCCTAGCGGGTGCAACATTAGGCGCCATCACGGCCTGAAGGTGGGATTTCGGGTCGTGACAAAAAGTATGCATTATATCCATACACACCTGGTGATTTGTCATTTTCAGTTGAGGATAAGCCTTCATAGATCTCATGTTCAGTCACCTCTGCACATAGCCTTATTCTTTGCTGATGTGAGATGGTTGGTCCTTTCCTCATAGTGATCTCGTAGACTGCTGGTAATGTATGAGCTGCAGATCCCATCAAGCCTTTGTTAAAATTCACTATTTCCTCTTTTATTTCCTTTGGCTCAGATAGCTTTTTGTTGTTGAGTGATGTAAGTTCTATTATCTGCTTTAATATTTATCTACAACTTTAATACATATTTCTAGCCAGTTATATACAAGTACAATATCATACCATTTAAATATAATTTTTATCCAAATTTTTTAAAATATGTCTTTTATATATTTTGTATTTGATTTATATATAGTAAAAAAAAAATTCATACAACTAATTATATATTATACAACTTATCTACAACCTTCATATATTATTTTTACCCAGTTATATACAACTACAATATCATACAACTTAAATATAATTTTTATATAATATTGTTCAACTTTCATACTGTCACGACCCAAAATCCATTAAAGGTCGTGATGGCATCGGACACCACTGTCAAGCAAGCCAACACTAAATAGTTACTTAAATTCTCATTATATTATTTTTGAAAACATAAATTTCCTTCAATTTAACTAGTAACAAATGAATTTTAAGGAATAATATTAATGTTTCCCAATTTCAATACTAAATATCCCATAATCATCACAGAACCCGGTGTACAAGTACATGAGAATTTACTAGGAAGTAAAATAAAATACAATAACTGTTTGGAATACAAATTTGGATAGAAAAGAAGACACAAGTACTCTGAAGGAGACTCTGCTGGCTGCAGATCATCTTATAATATGCAGCTCACCTAAGTCCCCGTATCAACCACGTCATTGTGCCCACAAGGCCACTATCCATACATGTACATGTACAACAAAATATACAGCAAGTGTAGTATGACTACAAAAACAACACATACCCAGTAAGTATCCCGTCTAACCTCGAAGAAGTAGTGACGAGAGGTCGACTCCGATACTAGTGGTCCAATAATATGATAATATGAACTTCTAATTAAGCATGATATATAACATAAGACTCAGATTAAGAAATAACTGAACAAGTCTTCCCCATAATTAAAAGCTTAAATCACTTCCATCCTTTAAAACATGTAATCACTCAAAAATAAATTTATACCAACTACAAAAGGGACTTCCAGTTCTACTATCACACATAAATACCACCGAGGACGTTCGGCCCGATCCAACATAAATGTAAATTGTGCACTACCGAGGGTCGAACGATGCGAACCATATATGCATCTATTACCCCGCTCGCGAATCATACATGTGATGCTGTCAAATATAAATTTAAAAGAATTACCCCGATCGCGAATCATACATGCGACGTGGTTACACATAGATTTGTTAAGTTATTATAGTATTCTTCTATTCTTTTCAAAATATGAAATTTCAATGTAAAATTTTAAGATCCCAACTTTTCCTCAATTTCAACTCCTTTCAAAATATTTAACAAGCAAACTCAATCCCGCTCTTTCTCAAGGAAAAAAATAAACACAAATCAATAACAATATCAACAAGGCATGATGTAAGCCTAAAAGTACCCGGACATAGGCATAGCTAGTAGCTACGTAAGGACTCTCGCTACCTCGTGCGTACGTAGCCCCCATAAATAGAAGCACATAGTAATTTATTTCACCTATGGGGTTAATTCCTTCCTACAAGGTTAGAAAGGAGACTTACCTCACTCCGGAGTTCCATAGCCGGCTCCCAAGCCTTTCAAACAACTCGACCGATGCCCAACGCTCCAAAACTCGCTTTCGCTTTATTAACATTCACAAGCTTTTAATTCTCCTCCGACATCGTAACATTGAGTAAAATGCTCATACGCCACCAACAAATTGATATCTACAATTACAATCTCAATTACAATAAAAATTTGACTCAAAAATATTTATCAATATCCATTTATGGCTCACAAGTTGGCTACAAGCCTCCAGCTCAAATCGTCTAATAGGTTCACTTACTAATACATTCAACTCCACTCTTATCATTTAATACCCATTTGAAGTCATAAATGATACTACATTAATTCTCCAACACCGTCAAATTACTATACATCGTCTTCCTTAACCAACATTTCCAAAATATTCAATTTGGTGATTACTTAGTTGAACACTTCCAACTAAGCTAGAAAATGATTCCATAGGCTCATTGCATCTTTTAATTTTATTTCTAAAAATACTATATATCTCTCCTTCATTTTCTCAAGAATACTATTCATGCCATGAACTAGGGTTTATGAAATCAGTTATCCAACCATAACAACTTGAAACAAATATTAGAATTACTCTCACCGACTCATAAGAAATGAGCTTGAAGCATTAGTATTACCTTTCTGAAGCTTTTCCTTAAAAATCCAATGTTTGAGAAATTTGGTGTTCTTGAACAACTTGAAGGATTTCTAGGGATTTCAAAGAGTGAATGATGTGAATAATAGTGTTAATAGGATGTTATTAACTTAAAATATCCAAAAAAAAAAAAAAAAACTCACCTTGTATTCTTAAGTAGTCCCAAGGTTGAATCCATCATGAAAGAACCAACCCCTAGCTCAAGAAAATTCCCAAAATGGTTGCTGCCCGTGACTGACTTATATAGGCACAGGTGCTTCAGCGAGTTGTACCTTGCACCGTACGGGTTGTACCTCGTATTGCAAGTTTTCCCCTGCTGGACACCTTTTACTAAAATGTTCATAACTCCTTATAGGAATATCCAAATGACATAAAGTTTGAAGAATTAGAAATTAGAATCTAAGATATTTCATTTGATAGGTTGTAACCCATATAAATCCTTATATATTTTGAGATATAAGCTTCCAAAATCGGTTCTACGCATCAGAAATTTCTGGCAAAACTGCTTTACCAACCTTCATACAATCGATCATAACTTTCTGTACAAAATGTCTAAATAATGAATGATTTAACTTTATATAAACTAGAATCAAAGAAATACAGCTTTATTATTTTGATAATATTCAGATTCCTTATATATTTCGATATATAAGCTTCCAAAGTTAGCTTTGTGATTGCACCAGTTGCTGCCCAAAAACAGCTTTTGTAGCAGAAAAATTCCAGCAGCTCCTTTGTCCGAGATCCATTCCGTTAACCTTTCAAAATCCACCCGAAGCCCGCGGGACCTTAACCAATTACATCAACATATCTCAAAATACAATACAAACTTAGTCGAGCCTTCAAACCACGTCAAACAACGCCAAAATTACGAATCACGCATCGAATCAAATTATGAATTTTCAAATCTTTTAACTTCTATATTTTGTGCCTAAACGTATCAAATCAATTCGGAATGAATTCAAATTTTGCACACGAGTCATAAATGATATAATGGAACTGTTCCAATTTTCAGAATCATATTTCGACCCCGATTCTAAAAAATAAACTCTCGGTCAAACTTTCCAAAAATCTTCTATTTTCTAAATTTCACCAAAATGTGCCGAATTGTCCTACGGACTTCCAAATCCAAATCTGAACATGTGTCTAAGTCCAAAATCACCATACAAAACTATTGAAATCATCAAAATTCTATTCCGAGGTCGTTTGCTCAAAATCAACCCTTAGTCAGATTCTTCCAACTTAAAGCTTCCGAAATGAGAATTCTCTTTCCAAATTCACTCCGAACTTCCCGAATTTCAATTCCGACTGTACGTACAAGTTATAATACCTGAAGTTAAGCTGATCATGGCCTCAAACTGCCGAACGACACGTTAGAGTTCAAAACGATTGGTCGGGTCGTTACACATATGATATTTGAATAAAAAAATATATAAACAATAGAATACAATTGTTTTTACAATTTTACTACAACTTTCGTAAGTATAATGTATGTCATGTCTTCTTCTTCTTCTTCTTCGAGTTTCAATATGAAATTCAGCCAAAACCAAGTCTAATCTTCACCAAAACACCCTCAAAATTGAGATATAAACTCCAAATAATATTTTTAATTGTTTGCAACAACACCCAATCCAAACAAATAATAGTTTTTAAAAATCCAAATTCGAATTCAAATCTTCAAAACTTTTTAATGGCTGTCAATGGTGGGATTGATGCTCTCTTTTTCTTTGCTCTACATTACTGGAATTAGGGGTTGAGAGATAGAGAGAGACGTAGAGAGAGAGAGAGAGAGAGCCCAGGGAGGGAGAGAGAATAAAGATGGGAAGTAATTGATTCCTAATATAAATTGATACTCATTTAATTTATAAAGTATATATAATTGGTAAATTTGTATATATGATGTAATTAAATTGAAACGTGAGTTGGGAGGGTAATAAAGTTTCAAATAATGTATAAGAATGTAAAAATCCAATATTCATATCCAACTTTATAACCATATTGGGCCCCTTTATTATCTTTCTTAATATCAATAATTTTCTGGGCCAGAAAAACATTTTCTCCGATCTTCCCTTCATAAATTCACTTTGAATTTGTGATATGATCTTTGGTATACCTAATGTTACAGGGCCAATTTTTGCACTATTGACACTGCACGACATCAGCCTCACACAAGCCATTCAGCCACACTTTTTCCGCTCACTGTTTTTGGATTTAGACAATTTTCAGACTTTAGGAAACGTAAGCAGCACACACACATGTACGGGTAAAATACCCAACCTTTATTATTCTCGCAGAATTACAAAGAACTCTGTTGGAAAGGCTTACAAAATCTTTACATCCTTACACCAACGAAAATACACACATATAAAAAGGGGCTGCCACATGTAATTTACAAAGGGGCAGTTATGGGCAGTTAAAACAATGTACCTTGCACATGCCTGTCCTAAGAATAAGCTAACCAACTAGTTTGAATTCAAATTCAAACTTTTCCCACGAAATTAGCTTATCTTCAGCAACTTAGCCAACTGCTCATGTGCTTTGCACATGAGTTCAACTTCCACAGCACATGTCTTGCACACCTCTTCAGTCACATGCCTTGCACACTTGTTTTCCAGATTTTTCCCACACCTAGCTTCCTGCCTTGCCTTGTCTTTTTGGAACATGCCTCGCCCATAAGCTCATGACCATGTCTTTTCCACGAACCTAGTCGTCCCACTAATCCGCACGTAAGCCTTAGCCAAGTGCCATGCGCCTTCTTTGCCATAGCCGTCGCCTACAATCAAGGATTCCTTGCCATCACTCAAGGCACCTTGCCTAGCTGACTCGTCTAAGTCCATGCACTGACTTAGACATACCTCCAGCTCCGAACATTGCTTGCCAACACCTATGCCAAGGGGCAATGTACAAGCCCTTGACATAGATTTTTCCCGACATCCGTCATGGCTCAATATTAGGGGCTAACAAACCACCCCCACTAGTTGAACTCGATGCCCTCGTCGAAGCTGATTTCAAGTAGTCCTCAATTTGATCTTCAAATTGCCATAAAGAATTACCCTTCTCCCAAGTTGCATCTGCCTCAGGCTTGCCTTTCCATTGAATCAAAAATTCTGTCCGCCTGTTCTTCTTGTGCATCCCAAGTACCCTATGGTCCAGAATCTTTTCAATCTCGTCCTCAATCTGAGTGCGCACTTCAGGAGGAGCTCTCTTGATCTTGTGCCTACCCCGATCTTCAGGATCTTCCACATAAGGCCTCAAGTAACTCACATGGAAAGTGGGGTGTATTTTCATTCTGTCCGGCAGCTTCAAACGGTAAGCAACCTCGCCCAGCTTTTCAATCACTTCAAATGGACCATCATATCTTGAAACCAATGCTCTATGCCTTACCCGTGTATCAATCTTTTTCCAGATTTGTGGAGTAAGCTTCAACAACACCTTGTCGCCCACTTTGAATTCCAATGGACGCCTGTTCCGATCAACATACTTCTTCATGCGTTTCTGTGCCAATTTCAAACTATCTGTTGCTTCCTTCATCATGGCCTGTCTATCCCAACCATAGCAATAGGTAGCTGGACATTTGCCTCCAGTTTTCTGTTGTGCCATCTCCGCGGGTAACCTTGGTTGTTTCCCCAACACAATCTCGAATAGACTCTTCTCTGTTGCTGAAGACTTATGACAGTTATAAGAGAATTGTGCACAGTCTAATAAATCTGTCCAGTTTCGCTGACTAGCAGTCACAAAATGTCTCAAGTATTCCACCAGCAGATGATTGATTCTTTCGGTTTGGCCATCAGTTTGGGGATGGTTTGCCGTTGAGAACTTCAAGTTTGTACCCATCATATTGAACAAATAAGTCCAGAACCGACCTGTGAACCTTGCATCCCTGTCGCTAATCACATCCTCTGGCATACCGAAATGCTTGACAACATTCGTGAAGAATAACTCAGTAGCAACCTTTGAGGGACATTCTGTTGGGCAGCAATAAAAATAGCATACTTTGAAAACCTAACGACCACAACCATGACTGAACATTACCTTAGGAAACCAGCTGATAAAATCCATAGAAACAGATTGCCATGTTTCTTCTGGAATGGGCGGAGGTTGCAACAACCCCGCTTCTTTCTTCCTCTCAGTTTTGTCAAGTTGACAAACGAGTCAGCTCTTCACATAAGCTTCAACGTCATGTTCCATTCTTGGCCAGAAATAACATCAGGACAGTAGTGCCATCATCCTTTCAATTCCTAGATGACCAGCCCAAAGTTTATCATGTGTTTCCTTCAGCAACTCTCGTCGCAATCCTTCGCCAAGTGGTACCACGATTTTCCCCCCTTTGAAATAGAGGAGATCGTCCTCGATCCAGTACCTCCGCACCGTGCCTTCCCTAACATGATTCATCGTTTTGATGTACGATGGATCATTTGCAGCAGCAGACTTCATTTTATCAGGAAAATATGTCTCAAGTCTTGTGATTGAATAAACAGCAGCAAAGACTTCCTTCTGACTCATGCATCAGTGACTTGGTTGTGTTTTCCTGGTTTGTGCTCCCACACAAAGTCGTATTCTGCCAGAAACTCCTGCCAATGGGCTTATTTTGAGCCCAAATTTTTCTGAGTTTTGAAAAACGTATTCGCCACATTGTCCGTCCTTACGACGAACTTCGTTCCCAACAAATAGACACGCCAAATCTGCAGACAATGAACAACAACAACCATCTCTTTTTCATGAGCCGAGTACCTCTGCTCCGCTTCATTCAGTTTTCTACTTCCAAAGGCCACAGGATGACCTTCTCGAACTAACACTCCTCCAACAACCTTGTCGGAAGCATCGGTGTGTACTTCAAAGGGCAGCTCAAAATCAGGAAGCCGCAAGATAGGTTCCGAGGCAATGGCTTCTTTCAACACGCCAAATGCAGCATTGCTTTTTTTTTCTGACCATTCCCACCTAACGTTTTTCTTTAACAAATCTGTTAAAGGAGCAGCCTTCGTCGAGTAACCAACAATGAATTTCCTGTAATAATTAGCCAACCCAAGGAAAGATCTCAATTCTTTCACTGATTTTGGTGCCTGCCATTCCACAATGACCTGCACTTTGATTGGGTCCATTCACACTTGATTTTGGCTAACCAAGTGCCCCATAAATTTTATCTCCTGCCTCGCAAATTCACACTTCTCCATCTTGACATATGATTGGTGCTCCCTCAAACGAGACAGCACCCTAGTCAAATGTGACTTATGCTCATCCAATGTTCTACTATAGATGACTATGTCGTCTAAATAGACAAGGACAAAGTCATCTAAGTATTCATAAAGGACATCATTCATAAGATTGAAGAACGTAGCAGGTGCATTCGTCAACCCGAACGGCATGACCAAAAATTCATATGAGCCATACCTTGTGGCACAAGTTGTTTTACTCTCATCGCCTTCTACTATCCACACCTGCCAATAACCAGACCGCAAATCCAGTTTTGTAAACCAGCATGCCTTTCTCAATCTATCCGTCAAATATTGCACCAATGGAACCGAATATTTGTTCTTTACCGTCACCTTGTTCAGTGCTCAATAATTAACACACATCCTTAGAGTCCCATCCTGTTTCTATTGGAATAAAACAGGTGCACCAAAGTGAGCTTTGGAAGGTTGAATCAGTCCCGCATCAAGTAAATCATTCAACTGTTTCTTCAATTCAGCCAACTCTTTTGGCGCCATTCTGTAAGGAGGTTGAGCCGGCATCACTGATCCCGACAGCAACTCAATTTTGTGATCAATAGCCCTACTTGGTGGCAAGTTTTTAGGCAACTCAGGTGGCATCACATCAAAAAAGTCACTCAAAATTTGAGCGACACTATCCGGTACTTCAACCTGCACATCGGGCTTCACTTCAACCATAGCAGCAAGGAAAGTATCATCTCTCCTTTTTAAACCCTTCTCGACCATCATGGCAGAAATCAAAGAAGCCCTCTGTTGAGTCTCTTCTTTCCCGTATGGATGAACCACTTTTACAAAACTAGGAGCCTTATCATTCATGATCATTACTCCCCAAATGGGGCATTGGAATGAAGCAGTTCTTCCTTATGAAATCAATTCCGAGAATCACCTCGAAATCTTCTAAGGGAATCACCATCAGATTCACCTACCCTTTCCAATTTCCAACAGACATGGGGACATCATAAGTGATACCCACAATGGCTTGTGCTTTGGCATTCACCGCCTTCATATAAGAGGGACATTTGCTCACACTCAAACCATACTTATGCACTAAATTCGCCGAGACGAAGGTGTGAGTAGCGTCAATATCGACCATAGCTATCACATCCTTCTCCCCAATTTTCATTTCAATGTGCATAAGCAGGGAATGAGGGTTCATCTCATTTCTTGTAGCATTTGCCAATGAAATAACATTCAGCAATTGTAAAGGATAGCAGCAACTTCTCGGCCTTCTCCTTCACGATTATTTTCAGTAGCAAGCAAACCATTCACCCATTCCCGATTTGGACAGTTTTTGGCAATATGAGGGCCGCCGCACGTCCAGCAACCATCCCTCTTTTTGTTTGCAATGCCTTTGTTTCTAGCAGGTCCATCAGCAACAACCTTGTCTTTGTCCACACAATATTTTCGAACATCTCTCCTCCATTCCCCTTTCTTCTCCACCTTTTTCTTAGGTTTTGAAGTAGAAGGAATTTCAGAAAGACTATGAGTACTGTGATAATCCACCAAAGAATGTGCTGCAGTAATCACACTTAGGAGATCTTTCACGTTCTGTCTCCGAAGTTCGTTATGCGCCTATGCTTGCATACCAGAAATAAATTTTTGCAATTTATCATCCTCCGACATGTTTGAATATCCAGCATCAAGGAAGAAAATTACTTAATGTAGTCACGAACTGATCCGGTCTGCCTCAGGAATTTTAAGTGATCCTTAGCAAGCCAAGATGCATTGCTAGGCAAGAATTGGTCCTTTATTTCTTTACGGAGTTTCTCCCATGTGTCTATCTTGGGTCTGCCCGCACTTTCATCATCCTCCATACGAGTTCTCCACCATAACTTAGCATCTCCCGTGAGGTACATGCTCGTTATGGTCACCTTCTCCGTATTTGGAACCTTGGCAGCAACGAAATATTGCTCCATATCCCACAGAAAATTCTCCAATTCTTTGGCACTACGCACTCCACCGAACGCCTTTGGATCCGGGATCATAACCTTGGAATGTTCTTCACTGCCTTGGCTAGGAGCAGCCAACACCCTTTGAAAAACAGCAATTTCCACGTTAAGAGTTTCATTTTCTTTCTTCAGTTCCTCAACCAGCAAATTCGTGGCTTCACAGGTTTCTTGAATGCCTTTGCGGAACTGATCCATTCCGTCCTTTAGACGATGGATTTCGGTAATCAAATCATCCATCTCTAAAGGATCGTCAGTCATCTCAATCCATGCCTCCTACTTTTGAACACGCTCACGCAAGTCCGAAGCGGTTCCACCAGCCGTAGTCCCAAGTTCACGAGCAGGCTCTGATACCAGTTGTAACAGGGCCAATTTTTGCACTATTGGCACTGCACGGCAACAGCCTCACACAAGCCACTCAGCCACACTTTTTCCGCTTACTGTTTTTGGACTTAGACAATTTTCAGACTTCAGGAAACGTAAGCAACACACACACACATGTACGGGTAAAATACCCAACCTTTATTATTCTGCAGAATTATAAAGGACTCTGTTGGAAAGGCTTACAAAATCTTGACATCCTTACACCAACAAAAATACACACATATAAAAAGGGGCTGCCATAGGCAGTTTACAAAGGGGCAGTTATAGACAGTTAAAACAATGTGCCTTGCACATGCCTGTCCTAAGAATAAGCTAACAACTAGTTTGAATTCAAATTCAAACTCTTCCCACGAAATTAGCTTATCTTCAGCAACTTAGCCAACTGCTCATGTGCTTTGCATATGAGTTCAACTTCCACAGCACATGCCTTGCACACCTCTTCAGTCACATGTCTTGCGCACTTGTTTTCCAGCTTTTGCCCACACTTAGCTTCCTGCCTTGCCTTGTCTTTTTGGGCCATGCCTCGCCCATAAGCTCATGACCATGTCTTTGCCATGAACCTAGTCATCCCAGTGATCCGCACGCAAGACTTAGCCAAGTGCCATGCGCCTTCTTTGCCATAGTCGTTGCCCACAATCAAGGCTGCCTTGCCATCACTCAAGGCACCTTGCCTAGCTGACCTGTCTAAGTCCATGCACTGACTTAGACACACCTCCAGCTCCGAACATTGCTTGCCAACACCTATGCTGAGGGGCAATGTACAAGACCTTGACATAGATTCTGCTCGACATCCGTCATGGCTCAATATTAGGGGATAACACCTAACTTCCCAATCTGCCATTCAATACTTTAGACATTGCTTAAGGCTAATGGGCTTGAAACTGAAAAAATGTCTGAGGTGTACTTAGGGCCCGTTTGGCCATAATTTTTGGGAGAATAACACAGTTACCCATAAAAATAAAATTATTTATCCTTGTCTATCCATTTGTTTTTCTACCCATTAAACTAATTACATTCTCTACCCATAGTAGTTTTTGTGGGGAACTTTTTCTTTATTCTCCAATTCTTTTTTATTTCTATGCTTCTTTTCTTTTCATTTTTCTTTTTTTCCTTTCTTTTCTCCTTTTCTTTTTTCTCGTTTTCTTCTTATTTTTTTATTTTTTCCTTTTCTAATTTCATTTAACTTCTTTTTTTTTATATTCTTTTTCTCTTCATAATCTAATTTCATTTACTGTTTTCACTATTTTTTATTATTCTTTTTTATACTAATACTAAAGAAAAATTAAATTGTGTACCAATTAAATGTAGCTAATACAACCAAAAACTATTAATTAACATATGATACCAGTATAGTATAGAGCTATACCAACAAAATATATAATTGTACGCAAAGAGTTAATTTTTTTTATTCAATTATTAAACTAAAATAATTATAGTTGTCAATAAAAATTTCAAATAAATCTAAAAGGATCTAATTGTAAGAGTATTTTCAATTTGCCGCTCACGTTGGGTAAAAGCTTAAAGCAAATTAAAACGAAAAAGACAAGTGAATTTATGGGTAATAAGTATACTATTATGATATATTGTATACTATTATAGCATACTGTTACAGTATATTGTATATTATTATAATATACAATAAAAATATATTATATACTATAATAGTATTTTATTGCAGTATAACTATATACTCCTATAGTATATTGTATATTATAGCGGTATACTGTTAGGTAACTGTATTCTTATTCAATTATTACAATATACCGTTACAGTATATTGTAAGCTATAATAGTATAATGTTGCAGTATAGCTATATACTCCTATAGCATATTGTATATTGTAGCAGTATACTATTGGATAGTTGTGTTCTTCTTCGAATTTCAGCTGAAAATTTTGATCTCAATCACCGTAAATTAGCTCCAAATGCTATCAAATTTCAGTATGAACTTCCAGAAGGTACTATAAGCAATATTTAACAGCACCCACTTTGAATCAAATAAGAAATCTTAAAAATAAAAATTTTAAATTCAAGAGCTTCAAGCCCAACAATGGTAAATATTCAAATACACATAAAAATTCAGATCCGGGAAGCTTACTTGAAGGTACTATAATCAATATTTTATAGCACCTACATCGAAACAAACAATAAATCTTCGAAATAAAATTTTAAATACAGGAGATTCAAGTCCATCAATGGTGGATCTTCATACACACACAAAATTCAGAGCTGAGAAACTTAATATATAACTTCAACAACACATGGGTTCAGAAATACAAAAAAAATACAAAAAAAATACTAATATAAAAAGAGAATTTTGGAGTGAAACTCATGTACAATAATATTGAAGATAGAAACAAAATCTGAAGAAAAATTCACAAGTCAAATTAGTAACTGATGTGTGAAATATGATTTCTCATGGTTTGGCTATGGGATTTTTGAAATGAAAGAACTGGCGGGGTAAAATAGCATTAACTGAGGCATTAAATGAGGGGAATAAACTAATGCATGAGCGGGTAAATAGTTTGGGCCGCATGGGTAGGAGAAGTAAATAATTTGGGCATGGGCATTAAAAGATAAATAGTTTGGAATTAATGGGTATAAAGTAAGATTTTCTGATTATTTTTATTTTTATTTTTTACTTTTCTTCGTAATCAGTATTTGGCCATAAACATTTTAAAATTCATTTGAAATTGAATTTCGGAATTTCTTCAAAATTTGAAAAACTCCACAAAGTTAATTTCCAATTTTTACACTTAAAATTAGTTAGATAAAATTCAAAAACAGTTCCAAAGCGTATTTATTTCCAAACATAACTCTAATTTACAAATATCATTTTCACTTAAATTTATTTTACTGTTTTCCGAAATTTCACAATTCTTACTTTGAAACGCCCACGTAGTCATTTGTGCACTATTAAATATAGCTCTCATTCTTTTAATGGAGGTAAATCATTGTCTGTAAGTTTCAAATATTATCTCGATATGATTTGTTGATGATAGGCTATAATTACGTATTTTAGTCATTTATTACACTCTAATTTACTGTACTTTAACTGAGTTTGAGCTTTATTCGCTAGTGTTTTGTACTAATTGTGTTTTTTATGCCTTGTAGGAGTGATTCCGATCTATGTAGATATTACGGATTGAATCAATTTATTCTGGAGCTTTGAATCCTGAGTAAAAGCCCAAGGATTAAATTGGGACTGTGTTCGGGGATCAACGAATGATAGGGCAACGAAACGAAGAATCGAGTAGGCATATTGCGCATTGTCTAGTAAAATAAACATAAAGTTTTTCTCAAGACTCTGTTTTGGCTCCACAATAAATTTTTTTGAAATCTAAATCAAAGGGCTACAACTTTCATGTTTTATGTTTTTTCATTTTCCCAACAGAACAGGGTAAAAAGTGCACGGCCGCGCACGTTCTGTCCGGAAAAAAAAGTGTCATTTTTTCGTAGGAGAAGGTATAATTATTTGGGCCCGACCCTACTTGGTATATATACATGAAAAAATAGTATTTTGAGGACTTTTGACACACTTTGGACCTAAGGAGGCAGAGACACACTAGGAGCAAGGCGGGGAATTCTTCTACGAGTTTTTCACTTCCTTCTTCCTATTTCCATTATTGGTTATGAATTCTAGTGTTGTAGTTATGCATACTATTATGATTAACTAACTTTTTATCTAGGGTTTTGATAGAACCATTTGTAGGATAAATTCTTGTTATGTTTTTATATAATTGAGCCGTTGGATTTTTCTACTTGTTCAACTACGTATTTATTATAGTTGATTGAATGGCCATCGATTGACCGTGCCTATTTATTATGTGTTGCTTGGAAAAGGATACATATTTAGGTGGTTGTTGAACAACATCACTCCTAACGTATGTGAGAAATCAATACAACGGGTTTAAAGGTAGGTTTAGAAATAACAAAGCCTTGACGTGGTCATAATGAGCGGTTAGATAAAGCCAACTAGCGTAGTTCGAGAGAATATGTCTAGTAAATTGTTGTAGTTGCTCGAGAGAGAATTACGGCACCTAAAGTGCTCACAATCAGTAGAGAATACATAGGTGAAATTGTAGGGAACATAGCGGGAAGGATTTCAACATTTGGGGAAATCATAACTCAAGACCTCCTTAATTTAGTCTCCAACCCTAAGTATCTTTAGTTGTTAATTTATTGCTTCTTTTGTTAGTCAATTAGTTAGATATAAGAATCTTAATATTTATAAGTTAGGAATTGTTTGAGCTTGTCTTCTTAGTGATACTGAACAGTTCTAGCGAAACCTTAGTTCCCTGTGGGATTCAACTTCGGACTTATAGATCGGATTATATTTGCAGCGACCGCTTATCCTTTCTAGGTTGCAAGTTTGAAATTTTATTTTTGTTTTCTTGTATTTGATTATTTTTTAAGAATTTTATTTTTGACTTGAGAGACATGGCATCTTGGAATTATGAGAGTTTTGATATTGGTAATTCTACTTTTGATCCTCCTTATATATATTGTGAAGGAAACCACATGTGGCAAAATTATCCAAATATTCCCGAGAACGAGTTATGTGCACCAACTCAATCTTATGTGTAAAATGTGTGTAATATGTGTGGTAGTCAAGATGGTCACTTTTATGGTTGTGCTTATATTTCTTATCTTCCCTAACCCTCACTTTGATGGTTCCTCTTTTTCTTGTTAAGTTAATAGCAATAAAGAACTGTCACGACCCGAAATTTCCACCTTTATGTCACGACCCGAAATCCCACCTTCAGGCCGTGATGGCACCTAACGTTGCACCCGCTAGGCAAGCCAACATGTTAACTGAATTGATTTATTAATAAGTGAAAATAACAAACACTGACTAGATGTTTGAGATAAAGTGCGGAAGCATTAACAAAATCTAAATAACCATAGCTAATAACGAAGAAATCCCTTTAAGTACAAAACCCAGAAATGGAGTCATAACCTCACGAAACAGTCTAAGATTTAGCTAAAAACAACAGTTTGAAATAAAATGATATATCAGTCTGGAAAAACATAGATGACAGAATGAAAGATAGACAGTGACGCCGAGATCCACGAACGCCTGTGGAACTACCTCGGTGCCGTCTGGAATAGACTGAAGGACACTGCCCCTAACGATGTCCACTGGGTCCGGCTGCGTAATCTGCACAACATAAATAAGTGCAGGTGTAGCATTAGTACAACTGACCCCATGTACTGAGTAAGTGTCGAGCCTAACCTTGACGAAGTAGTGACGAGGCTAGGACACGACAACAAATTGTACATGTGCAGTTCAATGGTATAGCAGAAAATAAACAAGAATACAGTTACGGGGAAGAACATGATGGGGATAAGAGGGGAAACACTTGCTAAAACCGTAGAATCAAGTACTGATGGAAATGTAGAAGTAAATAGGAAATAACAACCCTAATCAAGTAAGATAGACATGAGAAGGCACGGCATGACCCCTCGTGCATAGCCTCAAAATCACACGGCACAGAATGCCCCCTCGTGCATAAATAATAATGACTCGGCACAGAATGTCCCCTCGTGCATAAATAATAATCAATCGGCACGGAATGTCCCCTCGTGCATAAATAATAATCATCGACACGGAATGTTCCCTCGTGCATAAATAATAATCATCGGCACGGAATGTTCCCTCGTGCATAAATAATAATTATAGGCACGGAATGTTCCCTCGTGCATAAATAATAATCATCGGCACGAAATGTTCCCTCGTGCATAAATAATAATCACTCAGCACGGAATGTTCCCCCGTGCATGATGAGTATAAAAACAACAATTGATATGAAAGTTTAACAATACGACATTTCAAATGTACAGAAATAATCAACAAAATTCTATTGTCCCGGCAAGGGACTCAACATTAACCAATCTCACTCAGAAGTATAATGTCAACAGTAAATCCTCGACCGAACACGTAATCAATAACTTTCCACGTCTTGAATAACCTCAAGGTACCACTTCCAAGGTTCCCAATAATTCACAGCACAGAGAATATCGAAGAACATTAAATAACTCATCAAAATTCGACTCACGGGCATGCTTGACCACAACATATAGGTACCCGTCACCTCACCTATACATTGGACATGTATTACACATAGCAAATAAGACTCTATACCTAATCCCTCAAGCTAAGGTTAGGCCAAACACTTACCTCGTCTCCAAGAATGCAAGTCAAGCCTCAATCACGACCTTTCCTCTTGAATCCTACTCCGAAACGATAATATATAGACATAATTGACTTAATAACAACAATAATTAATCAATAACTCAGTCCCAAAGCCTAATTATAAATTTCCCATAATTCTTCCAAAAATACCAAAATTCGACCCTGGGCCTGCTTGGTCCAAACTCGAAGTTCGGACCAAAACCTGATAACCAATTCCCCCACGAACCCGAATATACAATTTGTTTTGAAATCCGACCCCAAAATGAGGTTGAATTCCCAAAATTTCCAAAACCCCTAACTCTACCCAAAACCCCAAATTTCCACCTTTGATTTCATGTTTTTAGACCTAGAATCTAGTGATTGATGAAGGAAAATGGAAGAAATTAGAGTTAAGAACACTTAACTATGAAGCTATGGTGGAATGGTCTCCTAAGAATCGCCCAAGAAGAGTGGAGAAGAAGAAAATGGTGAAAGAATGTGAGAATCCAGAAATGGTATTCTGTTTTGGCTTTTTAAATAACTAGAAGAATTAGCTCTATGCGATCGCGGAAAGGGAGTTGTGATCGCATAGAGGCCTGAATCACGTGCACTGCGATTGCGGAAAGGGAGTTGCGATCGCATAGGGTCCCTGGGCTTGGCTATGCGATCGCAGACGGATTGGTGCGGCCGCAGAAGGAAAAATACCTAGCCCCCTCCCCAGCTCTCCTATACTCTATGCAATCGCGGAAGTGCCTATGCTATCGCATAGAGTCACAGAAACCCCCCTCACACTACACTATGCGATCGCGGGGAAACCTATGCGATCGCATAGTGTAAAAATATCAGACACCAGAAACGACATTTGAACACCAGATTTTTCAACCTTTAAGCACCCCGACACCTACCCGAAACTCACCAGAGCCCTCGGGCCTCAAAACCAAATATACACACGACTTCAAAATCATCCTACGAACTTATTCGAGTAATTAAACCACCAAAATAATATTAAAAACAATGAATTAAACTCAAAAATCCATAGAATTTCCTCAAACTTCATAAACTATCAAATTCTCCAATTTTGATTCGAAACACGTCAAACCAAGTCCGTTTCTTACCAAATTTTACAGATGACTCACATAACACATATTGAACCTGTTCCGGGCTCCGGAACCATAGTACGGGCTCGGTAACATAGATTTCATATCAACGTTCATTTTCAAAAGTCTTTATTATTTTCAGAAAATAATTTTCTTTAAAAATTCATTTCTCGGACTTGGGACCTTGGAATTAGATTCCGAGCATACGCCCAGGTCCAATATTTTCCTACGGACCCTCCGGGACCGTCAAATCACGGGTCCGTGTCTGTTTACCAAAAGTGTTGACCAAAGTCAACTTTATTCAATTAATTATCATAAATTCAACTATTTAACACATTTCCACATAAAGGCTTCTCGGCTACGCGCACGGACTGTGCACGCACATCGAGGTGAGCTTAACTGAGGCTTTTGAGGCCTCGGAACACAATTTTTTTTGCTAAATTTACATAGGATGACCTTTTGGGTCATCACACTTTAGGCCGTGATGGCGTCTAACATTGAACCCGCTAGACAAGCCAACGTTTTGGTTATTTTAATTTATTCCTTTGTTATTTAGAATTTAAAAAGTTATATAGAAGAAGAAATAGAAATAAGAATGCGGAAGAAGTGCAGTCTAACAACTTAATTAAATAGTATTACAAAAATCCTTAATAACAACTCCCAAAAATCTGGTGTCACAATTTCACGGACTGTCTACGATTGCTACAGATAAAGGTCTGAATGAACAAGGTGCTACTGTTTCGGAAATACATAAAGACATGAAAAGAAGAGAGATAGGAGGTGACTCCAAGGCCTGCGGACGCCTGCAGGACTACCTTAGTGTCGCCTGGTGGACTGAAGGATACTCCCTCGATCAATGCCCCCTAGGTCGTCTCCGTAATCTGCACGACATAAAGAAATTCAGGTGTAGCATCAGTACAACCGACCCCATGTACTGAGTAAGTGTCGAGCCTAACCTCGGCGAAGTAGTTACGAGGCTAGGACACGACAAATAATATCATATGTGCAGTTTAAATAAAATATAACAGGAAATAGCCACAAGAAGTAAGCAGTAAGTACAATAACGGAGAAACATGTTGGGGAAAAGGGATAACAAATACTGAAATGACGGAACGGAGAAACAGTCTAAATATCTGAAAATAATAATGGGAATTAACAACACGGATTAAACAGTGAAAAGGAACGGAACGACATGTCCCCTCGTGCATATTTTTAGCATAACACGGCACGGCATCTCCCCTCGTGCATAACAATATAAAATATGGCACGAAATGTCCCCTCGTGCATAAGCAACATAAACATGGCACGGAATGTCCCCTCGTGCATAAAAACATCACAATCACGGCACATAATGTCCCCTCGTGCATATATATATATATATATATATATCATCAACACGGCACGAAATGTCCCCTCATGCATAATAATCATAAACACGGCACGGAATGTCCACTCGTGCATAAACAACTTAAACATGGCACGGAATGTCCCCTCGTGCTTAACAACATAAGATATGACACGGAATGTACCCTCATGCATAACAACATAAAAGCAACAGCTGGCATGAAAATCGACAATAAGAAACCTAAAATACACAGAAATAATCAACAAGAATAATACCGTCACGGCAAGGGACACAACTATAACCAATCCTACACAAGTGTATAACCCAACATAAAGTTCCTCAACCGATCGACTACTCAACAATACCCATAACTAAGAATCTCCACCAAATGAATAGCTATCAGATTGATATTAAACCCATAAACACAGTAAAAGCCAATAAATATAATATAATTGCAAATATCCGACTCACGGTCATGCTCGACAACAACATATAGGTAGTCGTCATCTCACATATACATTGAACATGGAATAAACACGTAGCAATTAGGACTCAATACCTATTCCCTCAAGCTAAGGTTAGACCAAACACTTACCTCCACTCCAAGAATCCAAATCAAGCCTCAAGCACCGCTTTTCCTTTCGAACCCGACTCCAAATCAATCGTATCTAGACATAATGGACCCAATAACTTCAATAAATGCTAAACCATTCAATTCCAATGCTTAATTATAGAATTCCCAACATTCTTCCCAAAATTCCAAAAACCGACCCCGGGCCTGCTTGGTCCAAACACGAGGTTCGGACAAAAATCCGATCACCCTTCTCCCATGAGCCCGAATATATGATTTGATTTGAAATCCGACACCAAAACGAGGTCAAATTCTCAAATAATCAAAAAGCCATAACTCTACCCAAAACCCCAATTTTCTACCTTTAATTCCATGTTTTTAAGCCTATAATCTAATAGATGTTGATGAAAATGGAAGAAAACATGTTAAAGATCACTTACCTAAGAGATTAAGGTGAGGAAATTCTTAAAAAATCGCCTAAGAGCTTTGGAGAAGAAGGGGTTTATGAAAAAATGGTGGAATCCTGTGTAAGTGTTCTGTTTTGGATCATTTAAATCACCGGGAAAAAATGACCTATGCGATCGTGACAGGTCTCCTACGATCGCGTAGAGTACTGGACCTAGACAAATTGTGGTCGCGAAGAAATGAGTGCGATCGCGGAAAGTACTGGACAATGACCCTCGTGATTGCGACCAAACGACCGCGTTCGCGTAGAGTGATATGCTACCCAGCCCCCAGATCCCTTTAACGCTATGCGATCGCGTGAGGCCCCTCGCAGTCGCGTAGAGCACTACCCCCAGGCTCCGCGATCTCGTCCTAGGCCCTGCGTTCGCGTAGGGTAATTTCCCCAACCTCCAGCCATATGAACATCGCGATCGCAAAGGGTAAATCACAGGACACCAGAAGCAGCAGTAACACCAAATTTTTCTAAGCCTAAATCACCCTGACGCCTACCCGAAACTCACCCGAGCCCTCGGGGCTCAAAACCAAATATGCACATAACCTCAAAAACATCCTACAGACTTATTCGTGTAATTAAACCACCAAAATAACATCATAAACATCGAACTAAACCTCAAAACCAATGAAATTCCTTTAAACTTCCAAAACTTCTAAATTTTCCATTTTCGATCCGAATCATGCCAAACTGAGTCCGTTTCTTACCAAATTTCACAGATAACACATAATAGATATATTGAACCTGTTCCGGGCTCCGGAACCATAATACGGGCTCGATGTCACAGGTTTCACATCAAATCTCATTTTCAAAAACCTTTATATTTTTCAGAAAATAATTTTCTTTAAAAATTCATTTCTCGGACTCGGGACCTCGGAATTCCATTCCGGACATACACCTAAGTCCCATATTTTCCTACGGACCCTCTAGGACCGTCAAATCACGACTACGGGCCTGTTTACAAAAAAATGTTGACCAAAGTCGACTTTATTCAAATAATTATTCTAAGATCATCATTTTATCAATTTTACACATAACGTTTTCCTAGCTACGCGCCCGGGATGTGCACACACATCGAGGTGAGATAAAAGGAGGCTTTCACTGCCTCAGAACATAGATTTAGCTAAAATTACACGATATGACCTTTTGGGTCATCACAAGAACCCAGGGATGATGACCTGAAAGAGATCAAGGATATGCTACGATGCCTTGTGGAACAAAATATTGACAAACAACTACACATACAAAGGCAAGATGCTATGATTCGAAACCTGGAGGCACAAGTGAGTCAATTGGTTGAAGAATTTAATGCTCAACAAGCCAATGTTGGGGATAGTATCCAAGAAGAGCATGAAATAGATACCGAAAATGCGGTTCTAATGGATAAGGTCAGAGTAGAACACCAACAATCTAACTAACTAGAATTTGAGGATGCCGATGTTGAAAACGTAATACTAGAGTCAACCAGGGACGTTGAAGATACAAATTTAGTTGACTCTAGTGTGATTGGTGTTGAGAAGGTTAAAAATCTTGAAGTTAATGTATTTGAGCGCATTGGACCTTATTCCAAACACTTCTCTACATTATGTTTAGATGGTGATATGGAAATTGATCTGTATGAGCCAATGCAAGAGTTAAAGGAAAAGGTAGATGAGCTCTACATTCTAAAATTTTCAAGGTCGTCTAGGAAAAATGACACTCCTCGGTTGAAAGCCAAAAAGTTCATACAATATCATTTAATTTTTGGCTCGCAAAAATTTATATCGCCCCAAGAGCATGATCATAGAGAAGTATCAAAACTTGGGATCCAATTCATAAGTTCGAAGTGGAGGCAGAAAGTGATTCACGTCGTGCCGCGACGTTAAATCAAGCGCTTGTTGGAAGGTAACCTGCTTTATTGCTTTCTTTTATTTTTTTAATTGTATTATGTTTGTAGTGTCGATTTTTGATTTTTTAGGAGAATGGAAATCAAATCCATTGGAAGGATGCAACAACAAACCAGATGGTTGGAACTAAGTGTGAGGTACCCGCAAGAAGGACCAGGCCTAAGAGAAGTCTAAGTACCCCATGAGCTACTAGTGCTTTGGCCTACCAGGAGTTTCTTTTACCCTCTTGTATGTATGTGTGTGCACTGAGGACAATGCACAATTTTAAGTGTGGAGTAAGGAGATTGTCTGGGTGACTTTCTATGTTATTTTAGTTGTGGGAGTTTAATTGAATAATATTTTTTACAAAAATAGAAAAGATTGAACTTTCCCAACGATGGATCTATTAGAAAATTTTCTTGAGGGATTTAAGTCGAAAAGAAAAAGATAAAAAGATTTTCTTTGTAGGTAGTATAGTAATCCCCCCTTGGTTTTTCTTTGTACCGCGGTTCTTTTCCAAGGGTTTTGTTTAAACCGGTTGTAGTTATTTTTTTTTTGGAGGAGGAGCCATTGTGATATGAGTTGAATTGAAGTAATATTTCTTGAATTTGTTATTCCTTGAGAATAGTGAGTACTTTGGTTGTGACGCTTAGGCTCAATTTTTGAATCTTGTTTAAGTACCTTAAATTGTATAAGCTTAATTTTGCTTAACTGCTTCGACTAGGGTGTCTTGATGAATCCATTCCTAAGTGAGTTATATGCCATGTGTGTGTGAGGTTTGGATGTTATTTTGTGCATTGCATTTGATGCCTAGAACTTGCCCTGTGTGTTTGCAAAGAGAAATAGTAATTTTGTTCAGTCTTGGAAGTGATATAGGCGTTTCTTTGTTGAGCCAAATATGTATATTCTACCCGCCTAGTTGTTATATATCATAGTTAACCCCTTTGAGCTTGTAATCCTATTTCTTTGGCAACCAAATTACAAGTCTTACCCATTTGTTTGAATTAACCATCTATTTGAACCTTTTAACCTATCATGAGCACTTGAATTGTTATGAACTTTGTAAAAGTTAAAGTGTGGGGTGGTTGATTTGGCTTTTGAGTGGAACTAATGAAATAAGGAGAAAGGTGCACTGTTTTAAAAAAGTAAGAGCCACTTGAATTGAAAAAGAAAGAAAAGGAAAAAATAATTGTATTGCTGTTAAAAAAAATATTCCTTGATAAGTGGTGACTCTTGATGTAATTGTGCTTAAAGAACTATGGAGATAATATATATTGATGTGAAGGTGGAGTTATGGTTTCATATAATTATGGGGTTTTAAATGTCAAAGTCTATGTATTAATGCGCTTAGGGAGGTGTAGTCACTCTTATATCTAAATGTATCTTATCCGTCCCGCAACCTACATTACAACCAAATAAAGTCCTACTTGATCCGAGACTCAATGAGCTCGATTAGTAGAGTAGTACACTACGGAAAGCCTATGGTGCATATTTTGTGGTATATGAATGTTATTTCTGAGAGTGAGTGAATACTTTCTATCTTGAGTTCCTAAGTGTTCTTAAATTTTATTATGTGGAACTACTGTCTTTTGTTGTGTGAGGGCACTTTATTCATGAAGGAAAGGTAATGTTAGTGACCTATATGTTAGAGTAAGTGGGTGAGTGATGAATAATGCGTGGTACTTGTGGGTCAAATCTTGAGGTGAAGATGTTACGCCTTTGTGCTTAGTCTATATTAAATATTGTTGGTGTGATGAGTTAGGAGAATTGTTTAAAAAGGTCGTGTCTATATAAAGTGTAGTTTGATTGCTCGAGGACATAAATGGTTTAAGTGTGGGGTGTTGATGATAGGCTATAATTATGTATTTTAGTCGTTTATTAGACTTTAATTTACTTGTCACGACCCAAATTCCCAAACCAATGGATCGTGATGGCGCCTAACACAATACTTGATAGGCAAGCCGATGTTATAAATTTACTAACTATAAGTCTACCCAGGGTCTGGTGTCACAATTCACGAACTACTAAGAATACTACAAATAATGGGATGAAACAATATATCTTTGTTCTGAAAGAAATAAAACAACGTCTATAAAGTAAAGAGGAGACTTCAGGAATCTGCGAACGCCAGCAGATCTACCTTGTGTCTCCGAACGAAAATGCGCAGCTACTAAGATCTCCTAACTCTGGTCAGTACCTAGATCTGCACAAAAGAGTTTGAGTGTAGTATCAGTACAACCGACCCCATGTACTGAGTAAGTGCCGAGCCTAACCTCGGCGAAGTAGTGACGAGGCTACGGCGGGGCTTTAACAATATAACCTGTGAACAATATATATAATAAAGCAAGAGAGAAATAATAATAATAAACTCAATAACCAATAGCTTGCAATAGTAAATAAAAACAACTCGGATAACTCTTTCCAGATATCAATTATAATCAACTCCTCAAAACTTCCAAGTTTCAATTTAGATCACAGTAAAATCAGAGTATGATTTTAAAACCTGACCCCGGGCCCACTTGGTCCAAATTCGGGGTTCGAACCAGATTACGTTTACCCATTCACCCCTAGACCGAATATGCATTAGTTTCGAAATCCATCCTCAATTCGAGGTAAAGATTCGATTTTTACAAAGTTTCCTAATTCTACTAAAAAAAATTTACCATGAAAATCCTTGATTTTTAATTTAAAAGTGATTAAAAAATTTGGGTAATTGAAAGAGTAGAGTTTATAATTGATTACCAACACTTTGGGGATGAACTTTGGTGAAGAAAATCGTCCTTAGGGCTTGTTAGTTCGAAAAATAGTGAAAGAAAGGGTTCTGTCCGTGTTTAACACTGTTTAAATATGACTGGGCAGGCCTTCTACGTGTTCGCGTGTGCCTGCCCGCGTTCGCATAGGGTAATGGGCCAGTGGCCTTCGCGATCGCGTAAGGTGGGCCGCGTTCACATAGGGTAAGCGACTCCACCCTAGGTCCAATTATGCAGTGCGTTCACGAGGGCATAACCGTGTTCGCATAAGGTCAGGCCCAGGCGACCTCCGCGGTCGCACCGAACAAGAAAAGGGCCCAGAAATCCTTACACTACGCGATCGCGGAAGTAGCTATGCGATCGCGTAGCACTAATTCTCTGCGCACCAGTAACAGCAAAAACATCAAATTTTTATAAGTGTAAAACATCTCGTGGCCTATCCGAAACTCACACGAGCCCTCGGGGATCTAAACCAAATATGCACGCAAGTCTAAAAACATTATACGGACTTGCTCGTGCGATCAAATCATGAAAATAACATGTAAAATTATGAATTAAACCTCAAAACTCATAATTTTTCTCAAGAACACTTAAAGTTCGATATTTCTCAACCGGACGTCCGAATCACGTCAAATAAACTCTGTTTCTCATCAAATTTCACAGATAGCGTTTAAATACTATAACGAATCTGTACCGGGCTCCGGAACCAAAGTACGGGATCGATACCCATGGTTTCAAACATTAATTCTTTTCTTTATTTCATTAATAATTCAGCAAAACAATTTCTTTCAAAAGTTGATTTCTAAGGTTTGGGACCTCGGAATTCAATTCCGGGCATATGCCCAAGTCCCATATTTTACTGCGGACCTCCCGGGATCGTCGGAACACAGATTCGGGTCCATTTACTCAAAATGTTGACTCAAGTCAACTAAAACCAAGCTTTAAATTTTAAAAGTTAGTATTTCTTATATTTTCACATAAAAGCTTTTCGGTTTCACGCCCGGACTGTGCATGCAAATCGAGGTATTTAAAATTAATCTTTTTATGGCTAATAAGCCTAGAACAGAGTCTCAATTTATAATATGACCCTTTGGGTCATCACAATCTCCACCTCTAAAACAAAAGTTCGTGCTCGAACGGACATAGAAAATTACCTAAACTGGCAACCAAATGGGGATATCTACTCTGCATGTCCGACTCGGACTGCCAAGTAGCTGCCTCAACGAGCTGACCTTTCCACTGCACTCGAACTGAAGGGTAGCTCTTTGATCTCAACTGACGAACCTGTCGGTCTAGAATGGCTACCGGCTCCTCATAAGTCAAATCTTTGTCCAATTGGACAGAGCTGAAATCTAACACGTGGGACGGATCACCATGATATTTCTGGAGCATAGATACATGAAATATTGGATGAACTGAGGATAGTCCTGGAGGCAATGCAAGTCTATAAGCTACCTCCCCCACTCTATCTAGAATCTCAAATGGTCTGATATACCTAGGGTTCAACTTGCCCTTCTTCCCAAATCCCATGACACCCTTCATGGGCGATACCCGAAGTAATACTCTCTCCAACCATGAATGCCACATCCCGAACCTTTCGATCGCCGTAACTCTTTTGCCTAACATGAGCTGCACGAAGTCGATTATGTATAATCTTGACCTTATATAAGGCCTCTTGAACTAAGTCTGTACCCAATAACTGAGCCTCTCCCAGCTCAAACCATCCAAATGGCGATCTGCACCGTCTACCATATGCCTCATAAGGAGCCATCTGAATGCTCAACTGATAACTATTATTGTAGGAAAACTCCGTTAACGTCAAGACTGATCCCAAGAACCTTCAAAGTCAATAACACAAGCGTAGAGCATATCCTCTAAAATATGAATAGTACGCTCGGACTGCCCGTCCATCTGAGGATGAAATGTTGTACTCAACTCAACTCGGGTACCCAACTCACGTTGAACTCCCCTCCAAAAGTGCAAAGTAAACTGCGTACCTCGATAAAAAATGATAGACACGGCCACACCGTGAAGGTGAACAATGTCTCAAATATATATCTCTACAAACCGCTCCGAAGTATAAGTACTTGCCACTGGAATGAAATGTGTTGATTTAGTCAACCGATCCAAAATAACCCAAATGGCGTCGAACTTCCTCTGAGTCCGTGGGAGTCCAACAACGAAGTCCATAGTGATATGCTCCCACTTCCACTCAGGAATCTCTATCTGCTGAAGTAAACCACCGGGTTGATGCTCAGGTTTCACTTGTTGGAAATTCAAACAACGAGCCACATAAACAACAATATTCTTTTTCATCCATCGCCACCAGTAGTGCTGCCACAGGTCCTGGTACATCTTGGCAGCACCCGGTTAAATAGAATACTTAAAACTGTGAGCTTCTTCAAGAATCAACTCACAAAGGCCCTCAAAATTAGGCACACATATACGACCCTGCATCCTCAAAACACCATCATCTCCAATTGTTACTTTTTGGGCACCGCCGTGCCGAACGGTGTCCCTAAGGACCACCAAGTGCGGGTCATCATCTTGCCGATCTCTGATACACTCGAATTAGGAAGACCGAGCAACTATACAAGCTAGAACATGGTTGGGCAAAATATCCAACCTCACGAACTGATTAGCCAATGTCTGAATATATGAAGCTAACGGTCTCTCACCAACTGGAATACATGCAAAGCTGCCCATACTTACTGCTTTCCTACTCAATGCATCGGCCACCAATTGGCCTTTCCCAGATGATACAATATAGTGATGTCATAATCTTTCAATAGCTCTAACCATCTCCTCTGTCTCAAATTAAGATCCTTTTGCTTGAACAAGTACTGGAGGCTATAATGATCTGTGTAAACCTCACATGGCACGCTGTAAAGATAGTGCCTCCATATTTTCAATTCATGAACAGTATCTTCCAACTCTAAGTCATGGATAGGATAATTCTTCTCATTGATCTTTAACTACCGAGACGCATATGCTATCACCCTGCCCTCCTGCATCAGTACTGCTCCAAGCCCAACACGTGAAGCATCACAATAAACCGTGAAAGGTCCTGAACCTGATGGTAACAACAATATCGGTGCTGAAGTCAAGGTTGTTTTGAGCTTCTTGAAAGCTCGCCTCACACTCATACAACCATTTAAATGAAACACTCATTTGGTTCACTATGATCTTAGTAGTTTCTCATAATCAATTGCGGAATCAACAAATAACTTCACGTTATAGATAATCTCCTTTCAAACCTTCACAATACTGACAACGAGATGCGATGCATGAGGAACTCATAATTATCTACCTGAATTAATGGGTTTCATTTAACGCCATATGGGCGGGCACCTACCTTGTAGGTTAAAGCTCACTAATTATAACACGAATTTGGCAGATTATGCACAGATAAATTTTATACAAAAATTTTCAAATAAACTTAACAGGCATAACTCCTACTAGTACTATGGTACAAAATTTTAATTTCACAAGAGAGAATTTAAGCACAAGAATTTTCATCACGAGGAACTCATCTTGATATAACTTTCACCGCGGCTCGTAGCCCGATTTAAACATACCAAATCATATTAAAATACGAGGGTCTTGCCCTCAGTTCTGAATCACAAGTAATATGCACATCGTGCCAATCGAAACATTTCATTTTCTTCTTTTAAATATTTTTCGTTAAAAAAATTACAACAAGTAATGATAGTCATAGCTATCTCCATAGAATCTCCCAATACAAGTGTTCACATAAGTAGATTTTAGGTTACGAAGCTCACCCATGAGTGGAGCATATTAGGAGAACTTTCTTAGATACTCATAACCGAGTTAAGTTAAGGAAATTTCCACTTTATAATAACTAGAAATTGTAATTGTAATGACACTATCTGATAGAGCGACCTCAGCCATACATAGAAAGTATATCAACAGGCTGAGTCTCCACCTCTAGGAGTCTGACCTCTACTTTCGACATTCCGACCCCTTTCCCCTAGCTGGACATGTAAGTTGAGTTGTAACTATAAAAGGGGCACGTAGCCTGAGTGCTCTGATGAAATATGACTCTCCCAAGTCTAGGAAAATTTCTACCACTAGCCGAAATAAAGTGTCAACATGCCCTGCGTCATACAAAATTTTTACGATTATAATTGAATCCTTTAATGAGTCTGAGAAACAAATTCTATCAATAGCATTTGGGAGAACTGATCCAAGTAGTTTATGTTGCAATGGCTGGTCTTACTCTTCATAAGGTTGCCAACAATTTCTTCTTTTACTATGTTGTCTCAACACTAATGAGCTACCCCGTTTATTCATATACTCTTCGTCATTCCTTGGGGTAACTCGCATCCCTATTGATGCACAATGATCACAAAAGTAAAGATCTATACCGTTAAATCTTGGCACGAACACTATGTTCTAGAAGCTCGTCAACCATTGTAATCCCTCTGAAGCACCCCAAAATCCCGCAATTGTGACTTCCACGTTGAGTAGACATTCCATAGATTTAAAGTCGTTTATATAACTCCTTTGGTATTGAAGTATAGGGCTATTAAGGAGGCAGGCATACCGACAGTCCCAGCTTTATCTCTTACAAAAATCTCAGGCCTTATACCTTCTGGGCCAACACCGATATAACACATGATCCCGGAATTTGTTCCTTGACAGTGGACATCCCCACTGGGCACGAAGTCACAGGTCACAATGTCTGATAATCCACAATGTTAAACTTCACAGCTCATATAAATCAACCCCGTTGCTTCCAACTTGTACCCATGTTCTGCAATACTTCATAGCAGCGGTGAAGAAAATCATGTGGGTATTCAAAAGATGTACCACTAAAATGGAGTGGAAATAGCTTGATGAACCTGTCCAGTATCCACAAAGCATCGGAAGTCATAGTTTCCCCCTTAGCGATTGGGGCTACATCAACTGTCTGAACTACCCCAACTGGGTTGGCTGCTGGGGTCTGGATCTGAGGAGTAGTCTGATCAGAAGTGTGGGTAACAAGAGTATGGTCCCCTCCTCCAGCCTAAGATACGGCTGCTGCAACCATGGAGTGCGCCAATCTGGGCTACACTCTCCATGAGGTCCACTTCGGACCTAAGAATCCTGAAGTACCGGGGTAGCAATAAACCTCTCTGGAGCCTGAGATGGTCCAGCTGGAACGATCTGAGCTGGACCCCCCTCATCAATCTCAATCTGGCGCTCCGCAGCTGGACCTGCTGTCTGAGCAGTGGGCTGTGTCCTTCCCCCACCTCAGCCTCTGCACCTAATAGGAGTTGTTGCTGCTGGAAGACCGGATTGTTGGTTAGCGGAAGATGAAGCACATGTTCTCGCCATTTAAGAGAGAATAGAAGAGTCCAATCAGTATTTTTCTGAGATATCAAGAATCGCACAACAGAGTAGAAATAAAAATGAGTTTGTTCCTAACTTCATAGCCTCTGGGAGATAAGTACAGACGTCTCCATACCGATCCTTCAGACTTTATCAAGCTTGTTCGTGAATTGTGAGACCTATGCAACCTAGTGCTCTGAACCAACTTGTCACGACCCAAATTCCCAAACCACTAGTTTGTGATGGTGCCTAACACAATACTTGATAGGCAAGCCGATGTTAGAAATTTACTAAACATAAGTCTACACAGGGTCTGGTGTCACAATTCACGAACTACTAAGAATACTACAAATAATGGTATGAAAGAATATATCTTTGTTCTGAAAGAAATAAAACAGCGTCTATAAAGTAAAGAGGAGACTCCAGGAATCTGCGAACGCCAACAGATCTACCTCGTGTCTCCGAACGAAATGCGCAGCTACTAAGATCTCCTAACTCTGGTCAGTACCTGGATCTGCACAAAAGAGTGCAGAGTGTAGTATCAGTACAACCGACCCCATGTACTGAGTAAGTGTCGAGTCTAACCTCGACGAAGTAGTGACGAGGCTATGGCGGGGCTTTAACAATATAACCTGTGAACAATATATATATAATAAAGCAAGAAAGAAATAATAATAATAAACTCGATAACCAATAGCTTGCAATAGTAAATAAAAATAACTCGGATAACTCTTTCCATATATCAATTACAATCAACTCCTCAAAACTTCCAAGTTTTAGTGCAACCCGATCCCACCTGTCCACCATTATTACTCCTTGTTGCGGCGTGCAACCCGCTCCCACCAGACAATCACATCACTTTATTTATAAAAAGGATTTTCACAATTTAAGTCAAAGCCTTTCACAACATTTATGTCTCAACAATTGTAAACAGAACAAGTTTCACTTTAAATAATAGTAAGAGCAGAATATGAAATAAGGACAATAAAACAATGAGTGTTCCACCCTTTATTTTATAAACAGTAAAGCATGAATATTCTCCCTTATTGCTCCTTATTGCGGCATGCAAGCCGATCCCACCTGTCCACCTTTATTGCTTATATATATATATATATATATATATATATATATATATATATATATATATATATATATATATATCTCACCCTTATTTCACCTGTTGAAGCGTGCAACCCCATCCCACATGTCCACCCTTATTACTCCTTGTTGCGGCGTGCAACCCGCTCCCACCAGACATATCATATCAGTTTATTTATAACAACTTTCATAATTCAGACCAAGCCTTTCAAAACATTTTTATATCAACAATTGTAAACAGAAGTTGTAAATATCATAAACTTCATAAATTATCATTTCATAACGAAGTCAACAGGAATTTATATACATATCGTAACACTGACAACCAACTCAATCCTTAAGTAACACAAAAAAACCAAGAGAACAACCAAAACTTCCAAATTACTTGAAGCAATACTTAACAATGAATCCAAATAGACATATAAACCTCAATGATCATGAAACAATTAAGCCTGGAAGCAAATAATTGGAAAATGGGGAAGGGATCATGTTTAATTGACAATTTGATGGTGCGTAGATACTCGTCACCTCACCTATACACCACACACATGCAAATTCATATAGCATTTAAGTGGAAGTTCCTGTTCCCTCAAGTCAAGGTTAAACCAAGCACTTACCTCAAATTCGCAGGCCACTCACTGCTCAATTATAGCTTTTTTCCTTTTGAATTCACCTCCAATGCACTCGAATCTAATCATAATTATCTTAATATCATTAATTAATGCTAAAGGAACTAACATTACTAAAAATTATAACTTTTCCTAAGTTTTCTCAAAAAAAGTTAAAACCCAACCCCGGGCCCGATTGCCAGATTACGTTTACCCATTCACCTCCTAGCCCGAATATGCAATTAGTTTCGAAATCCGACCTCAATTCGAGGTAAAGATTCTATACAAAATTCCCTAATTCTACCCAAATCCTCAATTTTTACCATGAAAATCCTTGATTTTTAATTTAAAAGTGATGAAAAATATTGGGTAATTGAAAGAGTAGAGTTTAGAATTGATTACCAACACTTTTGGGGATGAACTTTGGTGAATAAAATCGTCCTTAGGGCTTGGTAGTTCGAAAAATAGTGAAAAAAAGGGTTCTATCCGTGTTTAACACTGTTTAAATATGACTGGGCAGGCCTACTATGCGTTCGCATGGGCCTGCCCGCATTCGCATAGGGTAATGGGCAAGTGGCCTTCGTGATTGCGTAAGGTGGGTTGCGTTCGCATGGGCATGCCCGCGTTCGCATAGGGTAATGGGCCAGTGGCCTTCGCGATCGCGTAAGGTGGGCTGCGTTCGCATAGGGTAAGCATCCCCCCCCAGGTCCTATTATGCAGTGCGTTCTTGAGGGCATAACCGCGTTCGCATAAGGTCAAGCCCAAGCGACCTCCACGTTCTCGTGCTTGGCAACGCGTTCGCACAGAACAAGAAAAGGGCCCAGAAATTCTTACACTACGCGATCGCGGAAGTAGCTATGTGATCGCATAGCACTAATTCTCTGCGCACGAGTAACAACAAAAACAACAAATTTTTATAAGTGCAAAACATCTTGTGGCCTATCCAAAACTCACCCGAGCCCTTGAGGCTCTAAACCAAACATGCACGCAAGCCTAAAAACATCATACGGACTTGATCGTGCAATCAAATCATGAAAATAACATGTAAAACTATGAATTAAACCTTAAAACTCATCATTTTTCTCAAGAACACTTAAGTTCATTATTTCTCAACCGGATGTTCGAATCACGTCAAATAAACTCCGTTTCTCACCAAATTTCACAGATAGCGTTTAAATACTATAATAAATCTGTACCGGGCTCCGGAACCAAAATACGGGCCCGATACCCATGGTTTCAAACATTAATTCTTTTTTTTATTTCATTAAAAATTCAGCAAAATAATTTCTTTCAAAAATTGATTTCTAAGGGTTGGGACCTCAGAATTCAATTTCGGGCATACGCCCAAGTACCATATTTTACTGTGGACCTCCCGAGATCATTGAAACACATATCCGATTCTGTTTACTCAAAATGTTGACTCAAGTCAACTAAAACCAAACTTTAAATTCTAAAAATTAGTATTTCTTATATTCACATAAAAGCTTTCCGGTTTCACGCTCGGACTGCGCACGCAAATTGAGGTTGTTAAAATTAATATTTTTATGGATAATAAGCCTAGAACGGAGTCTTAATTTATAAGATGACCCTTTGGGTCATCACATTACTGCACTTTAACAGAGTTTGAGCTTTAATCGCTAGTGTTTTGCACTCATTGTGTGTTTTATACCTTGTAGGAGTGATTCTGATCTATGTATATGTTATGGAATGAACTCAAGTTATTCTGGAGACTTGTAGTCTGAGTAAAAGCCCAAGGATTAAGTTGGGACCGTGTTCGGGGATCAACGGATAATAGGGCAACGAAACAAAGAATCAAGCATGCATATTGCGCATTGTCTAGTAAAATAAACATAACGTTTCGCTCAAGATTTCGTTTGGCTCCACACTATATTTTTGGAAATCTAATTCAAAGGGCTACAACTTTCATGTTTTACATTTTTTGATATTCCCAACAGAACAGGGTAAACAGTGCACGGCCACGCACGTCCTGTTCAAAAAAAGTGTCCATTTTTTCGTAGGAGAAGGTATAATTATTTGTGCCCGACCCTACTTGGTATATATACATGGAAAAATGATATTTTGAGGACTTTTGACACACTTTGGACCTAATGTCACGACCCAGATCCTAACTCAGGTCGCGATGGCTCCCAACACCGCTGTCAGGCAAGCCAACCAGTATCCACTAGTGATTTCAGGTAGTTTACCAAAAACATTTTTCAATACTTGCTTAACTTAATTTTGAGACATTAAGTAGAAACGGATAACTTAGGCGAATTTTATGCAAAATAAATAATCACAAAGTCATAACTAACGATTACATCCCAAAATAAAGTCTACTAGCGTGTGAGTGCCAGGAACTAGTGTCACAAGTCTACAGGCATCTAGTAGAATAATAGCAAAAGAATTAAAGTATGTCCTACTTTCTGAGTAAGTATAGACAAAAATGAAATCGCCAAGAAGAGCAGCTCACCGTGAAGCCTTGGCCAGTAAAACTCAGGAACGAGCTCCGGACTGAAACCCAGATGCACCTGCCTCAGAACCTGTACAATTAAGTACATAGCGTATCATGAGTACATAAACAATATGTACCCAGTAAGTATCCCGCCTAATCTCGAAGAAGTAGTGACGAGAGATCAACTTGACACTTACTAGGGTCCAAATAGTGTATTTAGGTGATAATTTAAAAGAGGACAACAAGTAAGCATGGATAGTGAGAAAATAAATATCAAATCGTAATAAAATCTAAATATGTAGTGAAGCATCAAATTACAAGTCTTTATTTCAATCCTCCAGGATAATTCACAGCTCAACAATCATAAATAATATCAGACAAATAGCATGCGCATAGTGGAATAAGGACATCCGGCCTGGGCCAACATAATAATAATAATTGTGCACTACCGAAGGGTCGAACGGCGCGAACCATCGATGCATCTATTAACCTGCCGTGGCATAAGGCCCACTCCCATGAGAGCAGGGGAAAGAATCACTCTGCTCGCGAGATATAAGTTGCGAAGCGGTCGCATGCAAACACAACATCTTTGTTTCAATTATTTTCAAATAAAAATTCCTTTAAAACATCAAATTCTCGGTTTTCTTAAAAACAAAGTTGCATACAATGAAGTTACAAAGCATATAACTCAAGTTAATGGAATTCACGTGGCATGGTGTGGGCCTAACTATCCGGACATAACAATAATAGTCACTACGCACGGGCTCTCGTCACCTCGCACGTACGTAGTCCCCCACAACAATTACACATACTCATTTAATTCACCTATGGGGAAAGTTCCCTCTTACAAGGTTAGAAAGGAGACTTACCTCGTGTCAAGCCTACTTTCCGGGTCAAGAACGCGCCGGAAAATCCAAATCCATCGCACAAGGACTCAAAACTATTCAAATATTGCATAAATAAATCAATCTATACTCAAAAGTATGATATTTCCCTATTTAAATGATTATTTCAACCTAAATTGCAAAATCCCAAAGTACGCCCCCGAGCCCACATGATTCTGGATATTTTTGAAGGAAACTATCACCCATGGCCTAAGGATCAATATTATATAGTTTTGTTTGATTCCTCAACAAATCCCTTAGTAATATCCCATTTTTGTCAAAAACCTAGGTTTTTACTCTAAACCATGGTTTCAACTAATTGTGGTGTTAATATACCTAACAATTCAAGTAATAAGCTAAATTCATAGTAGGAATTACTTACCTCACAGTAGCTAGGTCGAATACCCTCCTTGCATGCTCTCAAAATCACCCAAGAATGAAGAAAAGTGTTCAAAAATGGCTAAGTCCCGTGTTTAAAATGAGTGCACTGCCTATAGGCTTTTCGCACCTGCAGCTCGAGGATCGTACCTGCGGTCTTGCATCTGTGAGAAAAATCTAGCACCCGCGGAGAAGGGGAAGGGGGACTGGTTTCCCACCTGCGGAGCGAAGTCCGCACATGCGGCTCCGCTTCTGCGGAAAGGGGTCTGCACCTGCGAAAATTAGAAACTCCCTCAGGAGTCCCACCTGCGAGATTGGGACCATAGGAGCGGTCTCGCACCTGCGACTTGACCTCCGCAGGTGCGGTCGCACCAGATCTGGTGCACCAGCAGTCATTTTAGGCTAGTTTTTGCCTCGCTCGACGCTCGAATGGCATCTGGGCCCATCCGAGAACCCGTCCAAATATACCAACAAGTCCTAAATCATAATACAGACTCGCTCGAGCCTTCGGAATGTTCGAAACAACGCTAAATCTAAAAATCATACCCCAAAACATTTTGGATCAAACTTAAGAACTTCAAATTCTTTGAATTCGCTAACAATACGTCAAATCTATCTATACTACTCGGAATGACACCAAATTCTTCAAGCAAGTCATAAATGACATAACGGAACTATTCCCTGTCTCGGAATTCTGTTCGGACCTTGATAACACAAAACCACGTTGCAAACCTCAATTTGAACTTAAGGACATTCTTATTTCACATTTGGCGCCGAAATGCCACGGGTCATCCAAAAACCGTTACGAACACACGCCCAAGTCCGAAATCATCATAAGAATCTACTGGAATCTTCGAATCACGATTCCGGGGTCGTTTACTGAAAATGTTGACTGAAGTCAAACTTGGCCTTTAAGGCCAACCTTAAGGAACTAAGTGTTCCTATACTACTCCAAACTCCTCCAAACCTCGAACCACCTGTCCCTGCAAGTCATAAATCAGTAAAAGCAACTATGGGGAGTCTCATTTAGGGGAACGGGGTCTTAGAACAAAAAATGACCGGTTAGGTCATTACATTCTCCACCTCTTAAACATACGTTTGTCCTCGATTGGGTCTAGAATCATACCTGGAGTGCTGAATAAGTGTGGACATCTGCTCTGCATGTCCTCCTCGGACTCCCAAGTCGCCTCCTCGACTGGTTGGCCCCTCCACTGGACCTTTACGGCAGAAACCCTCTTGGATCTCAACTGGAGATCCTACCTGTTAATGATAGCAACTGGCTCCTCCTCATAACCCAACCTCTCATCTAGCTGAATGGTACTGAAATCTACCACGTGAGAGAAGTCAGCATGATACCTCCGGAGCATGGACACATGAAAGACCGGATCAACCCTTGGTAAACTGGGAGGTACAGCAAGCTCATAAGCAACCTCCCCAACTCGTCTCAACACCTCAAATGGGCCTATAAACCTCGGTCTCATCTTTCCCTTCTTCCCAAACCTCATAATACCCTTCATCGATGAGACCTTCAATAGAACCTTTTCGCCCTCCATAAATGATACATCACGTGCCTTCTGATCCGCGTAACTCTTCTGTCTGGACTGTGCTGTGCGACGTCTCTCCTGAATCAACTTCACCTTCTCCAAAGCATCCTTCACCAGATCGGTGCCATATAGCTTAGCCTCGCCAGGCTCAATATACCCGATGGGAGATCGACATCGCCGACCATACAAGGCCTCAAACGGAGCCATGTCAATGCTGGACTGATAACTATTATTATAAGCAAACTCGGCCAAAGGCAAGAACTGGTCCCACTATCCTCCAAAGTCAATCACACATACTTTGAGCATGTCCTCCAATATTTGAACTGTTCGCTCCGACTGCCCGTCGGTCTGAGGGTGGAATGTTGTGTTGAGCTCTACCCGGGTGCCTAACTCACTCTGAGCGGCTCTCCAGAAGTGCGAGGTGAACTGAGGACCTCGATCTGATATAATGGACACAGGCGCACCATGCAACCGAACTATCTCCCGAATGTAGATCTAGGCCAACCTCTCAGAAGTGTAAGTGGTAGCTACTGGAATAAAATGTGCCGACTTGGTCAACCTGTCCACAATGAACCAAACCACATCAACCTTCCGCAAAGTCTGAGGCAACCCAACTACGAAGTCATAGTGATGCGCTCTCATTTCTACTCAGGTATAGGCATCTGCTGAAGTAGGCCTCCTGGCCTCTGGTGCTCATATTTAACTTGCTGGAAATTTAGACATCTAGCCACATACTCCACTATGTCTTTCTTCATCCGTCTCCACCAGTAGTGCTGCCTCACGTCAAGATACATCTTCGTAGCACCAGGATGTATAGAGTACCGTGAACTATGAGCCTCCTCTAGAATCCTCTCCCTCAGGCCATCAATATTAGGGACACGTAAGCGACCCTTAAGTCTCAGAACACCATCCTCGCAAATAGAAACCTCCTTGGCACCACCCTGAACCACTGTCTCCCAGAGAGCCACCAAGTGAGGATCATTATACTGCCGAGTCTTGATCTCCCCCAATAATGAAGACTGAGCCATCACACATGCAAGAACCCGGCTGGGATCGGAAAGGTCCAACCTCACCAAGAGATTAGCCAAGGACTGAATGTCCAAAGCTAGAGATCTCTCCTTTGCTGAAATGAAAGCCAAACTACCCATACTCTCTGTCTTCCTGCTTAAGGCATCTGCTACCACGTTTGCTTTGCCCAGATGATAAAGAATGATAATGTCATAATCCTTCAGCAACTCAAGCCACCTGTGCTGCCTCAAATTGAGATCCCTCTTCTTGAACAAGTGCTGCAAACTGTGGTGATCTGTATAAACCTCACAAGGCACCCCATACAAGTAGTGCCTCCAAATCTTAAGAGCATGAACAATCGCCGCCAACTCCAGATCGTGCACACGGTAATTCTTCTCATGAACCTTCAGTTGTCGTGAAGCATATGCAGTAAATTTCCCCTCCTGCATCAACACACAACCCAAACCAATGCGTGAAACGTTGCAATAAACCGTATACATCCTAGAACTGGAAGGCAACACTAGAACTAGTGCCGAGGTCAATGATGTCTTGAGCTTATGAAAGCTTACCTCACACTCGTCGGACCATCGAAATGGGGAATTCTTCTGGGTCAATCTAGTCAGAGAAGCTGCAATGGATGAAAAGCCCTCGACAAATCGGTGATAATAACCCGCTAGACCTAAGAAGCTCCTGATCTCTATAGCTGAAGTAGGGCGTAGCCAACTCTGAACTGCCTCAATCTTCTTAGGATCAATCTTGATACCTTCTCCGGATACCACATGTCCCAAGAATGCCACAGAATCCAACCAAAACTCACATTTGGAGAACTTAGCATACAACTTCTGTTCCCGCAAAGTCTGGAGCACAACCCTTAAATGTTGCTCGTGCTCCCCCAAGTTGTGTGAGTAAATCAGAATGTTATCAATGAAGACGATGACAAAAGAATCAATAATAGGCCTGAACACCCTGTTCATAAAGTCCATAAATACTGCTGGGGCATTAGTCAAGCCAAAGGACATCACCAGGAACTCATAGTGACCATATCTCGTACGAAAGGCAGTCTTCGGAACATCTGAGTCCCGAATCTTCAGCTGATGGTACCGTGATCTCAAATCAATCTTAGAAAACACCCGAGAACCTTGCAACTGGTCAAACAAATCATCGATACGCAGCAACGGGTACTTGTTCTTGACGGTGACCTTGTTCAACTGGCGATAGTCAATACACATCCGCATAGTCCCATCCTTCTTCTTCACAAATAGCACTAGAGCACCCCAAGACGATACGCTCGGTCTGATAAACCCTTTAGCCAATAATTCCTCGAGTTGTTCTTTCAATTCCTTCAATTCCATGCGATAAGGGGGATAAATATGGGTTGGTTTCTCGGAACTAAGTCAATGCAGAAATCAATGTCACGATCCGGTGGCATGCCTGGGAGGTCTGAAGCGAATACATCATCAGACTCTCAAACTATTGGCACTGAATCAATCGTCGGAGACTCGGCGGTGGTGTCTTGCACATATGCAAGATAAGACAAACAACCCTTCTCGACCATATGTCGAGCCTTCAGGAAAGAAATGACCCGACTAGCGGCACTAACTAAGGAACCTCTCCACTCCAATCTCGGCAACTCGAGCATAGCTAGAGTAACAGTCTTGGCATGGAAATCTAGAATGGCATGGTAGGGAGACAGCCAATCCATGCCCAGGATGACCTCAAAATTGACCATATCGAGCAATAGGAGGTCCGTTCTGGTCTCGAACCCACAGAATGTAACCAAACAGGACCGATAAATCTGATCCATAACCACAGAATCGCCCACAGGAGTGGACACATAAACAGGAGTGCCCAAGGACTCACGAGAAATATCCAGGGAAGGAGAAAATAAGGCTGATACATATGAATAAGTGGACCCTGGATCGAATAATACCGATGCATCTCTATCGCATACTGAAATAATACTTGTGATCACGGCATCTGAGGCTACTGCATCTGATATGGCTGGAATAACATAGAATCTTGCTGGAGAGCCGGATGACTGACCTCTAATGGGATAGACAAGAGCTGACTGGGCTCCCCCTGCTTGGCCTCCACCTTTGGGACGACCCCTACCAGCCTGCCCTCCACCTCTAGGTGGTCGAATCGTCGGTGCTGACCTCATAGGCTGGTGACCCTGCTTCACTGCCTTGCCCCGAAACCTGGGACAATGCCTCTTCATGTGACCTAGATCCCCACACTCATAACAGCCTCCCAGCACCATGGCCTGCTGCCCTGAAGAAGAACCCTGAATAGCGGGAGGACGGTAGGAACTCTCTAGCATAGCACTGGAATAAGGATTGGTAGACGCCTGATGACCAGAATACCCGCCGGAGGAACCCTAAATAGCTGGCGAGTGGTAAGAACTCTCTGGCATGGAGCTGAAATAAGGCCTCACTGGTACACATCATGGAGGTGGTGGTGGTGCTGAATATGGGGGCCTGGCCCCTACCAAACTGACCTCTTCCCCTAGCTGGAGCTCCTCTGAAATCCCTAAAAAATATAGCCCTCTTATCCTGCTGACCCTGCCCTCTGCTCAAGAAAACTGTCTAGGAGATCCATCGTCAGGAAAATTCCATATATTTCTAAAAAAATTTTATTTTTTTCTGTTTTTATTCTACTTTAAAAATAAAAACTTACCAACAAGAAAAAACTAAAACTACTAATAAGAACTACTTATTAACAAGAAAGCACACTAAACACAACAAATATATACAACACCCCACACTTAAATCATGCAGTGTCCTCAATGCATCACATATAGACAAAATAAGAAATAAAAGTAAGGTGTAAGAAACTCCCTGGTCCAATAGTGTTGACATCATTTCCAGTGATCTCGTTTTCATGCTCCTTTGAGCACCTGCTTTAATCATTTTATGCCTTCACTTTGAACTTATGAATTGAACCCCAATTTTTTATTCTGCTTTATAATCATGCTCATGGGGTGGTGGAACAAATCTGCCTGGCCCAATAAAATCATGTACTAATCTGCGCTTCTTGGATTTTCGATGAAATGTGTACTCCCTACTTTCTGGCAGGAAGAATTCAACAATGTAGGCATCTTGTTCTTTATCCCTCAGCTCATCAGGTGGTTCGGATAACTCTATTTGCATATCATCATCCCAGCACAATGTGAACAAATGGTTGGAGTGAGTACCAACATCCTCAACAATAATGACACTGGGTGGTTCTTCAATAGATGGCTCGGCCGGCGGGTTCTCTCTTTCCTCAACATATAGTGAATCAAACTCGAGAGCCTGTTTCCATACCTCTTTTTCCTCAAGTGCTAACACCCAATCTGCTAGTTCTTCACCGTTCATATCATCCAGATTCGTGAAGCATTCATCCAAAGGGTTCCCAACAGTCAGGAAAGCATCATCTTTTTCTGGGAGCACCTTCAGAGCATTAATAAGAGAGCAGTTGGCGAACTCAGTAGGTCGCCTCATAGACTTCTGCACATTGAA
>ML353850.1:570-36073 GCA_005239505.1 Nicotiana paniculata | reverse complement strand
ATATATATATATGTATATATATATATATATATGTATATATATATATATATATGTATATATATGCTCGTTCAATGTGTGAGCTTGTGCGAACTCATTTGGAATTTTAGCCTATTATGAAATTTTCCAATTTGACTCATACACTTATTTACCATATCAAGTTGATATACGTCATTTTAATAGCATATAAAATATGATAATTAGCCTTCCTGGAACCACAAAATCCTAAATTACTTAGCGAAATTTTTTGGGGCCTAACAAATTGATCTGTGAGGAGGCCCACAATTTGCGCTATTCAATTTATCCAGGTGTTATGTAGATATATTGTGATTTGAAACAACACTATTGGTGGCGAAAGATGAAGAAAGACAGTATTGACGATATATCTCTGTGTTTGAATTGTCAACATGTGAAGTACGAACATCAGAAACCGGGTGGATGGACTCAGAGATTGGAGATACCGAAGGGGAATTGGGATCGCATCACTATGGATTTTGTGGTAGGCTTACCACATACCTTGAGAAAATATGACGTAGTTTGGGTTATTATGGACCGGTTAACTGAGTCTGCATACTTCATTCCAGTGGAAACTTCCTATTCTTTTGAGAAGTTAGCTCAGATTTATGTCCATGAGACTATCCGCCTGTACGATATGCCCATTTCAATCATTTTTTATTGAGACACGCAATTCACATCACATTTTTGGAGAGCTATACAATGAGAGTTGGGCACGCGGGTTGAGTTGTGTATCACATTTCATTCTCAGACGGATGGACAGTTCGAGCGCACTATTTAGATCTAGGAGGACATGTTACGCACTTGTGTTATTGATTTTGGAGGTTTGAGGGACCAATTCTTACCTCTAGTATAGTTCGCCTACAATAATAGTTATCAATCGAGCATCCAGATGGCTCCGTACGAGGCGTTACATGGGAGGCGGTGCCATTTGCCGAATAGTTGGTTTATTCCGGAAGAAGCTAGATTGTTGGGCACTAATTTTTTTTGTGATGATATGGAAAAGGTTAAGGTGATCCATGAGTAACTTTGTACAACTTAGTCCAGGCCAAAGAGTTAAGCGAACCGGAAGGTTCGATATGTAGCTTATATTGTGGGTGATACGGTTGTTCTTCGAGTGTCTCCTATGAAGGGCGTGATGCATTTTTGGAAGAAGGGAAAGTTGAGCCTGAGTTTTATCGGCTCGTTTGTGATCTTAGAGAGAGTTGGGGAGGTTGTTTATAGGCTTGAATTTCCTCCTAGCCTTGCAGGGGTACATCCGGTATTTCAAGTTCCAATGCTTCAAAAGCACTATGAGGACAACTCACATATTTTGGACATTAGCACAGTGCAGCTTGATGAAAATCTGACCAATGAGGAAGAGTCAGTGGCTATTCTAGACCGAAATGTTATCGTAAGTTGAGATCGAAGAGTTTTCATTTTGTGAAATTGCAACATAGGGTCACCTGATCCAGGAGGATACATGGGAGTCGGAGTCTGATATGTAGAGTAGTTACTCCCACCTTTTTACCAGTCCAGGTACTTTTCTACGTCCGTACGAGGACGAACATTTCTTGTAGAGGTGGAGAATGTGATGATCTGATAGGTTATTTTGTGTACTAACCTTTATTTATGTGTTATGAGACCTCTATTAGCTCCATTTGATAATTCTTGATGTATGTGCACGGCCCATATCATTTTCCGGAAAGCTTTTACGTAAAAATTTGAAGAATGAGTTTAAGCTTAAAATGGGACGTTGTTGACCACGGTCAAGATTCTTGATAAACAACCTAGGATCAGTATTTCGATGAGTCTTATAGGTTCGTACGATTTTTTTTTGACTTGTACGCACTTTATGTTGGGGTCTAGGGTGGCCCATGCACATTTCGGCGTGTTATGTGGAAAACTTGTGAAAATAAGTTTAAAAGTTTAAAATCATGAGTTTAGACGATCGATTCTTGTTATCTGATATTATTTTGATGATTTGAGGTAGCGATCAAGTTTATATGATGTTATTACACTTGTATTCATGTCTGGTTTGCAGTCTGAGGGGCTCGGTGAATTTTTGATCTGTTACTGATATGTTTGGATGGTTTGAAGATAGCTAGAGTATTGCATTTACTAGTGCTCAGTTGCAG
This sequence comes from Nicotiana paniculata, assembly GCA_005239505.1. Classification (NCBI taxonomy): domain Eukaryota; kingdom Viridiplantae; phylum Streptophyta; class Magnoliopsida; order Solanales; family Solanaceae; genus Nicotiana; species Nicotiana paniculata. The sequence continues at coordinate 33,944 of ML353850.1, read as the reverse complement.
ACCTCGCATTTGTGAGGTCTTGCGCAAAATTGTGAGCCTCACTTTTGCGGTGAAGTGATCGCATTTGCGAACATGTTCTAGGGGCTGGGTCTTTGCAATTGCGATGAAAGAGTCATTTTTCCAAGGGTTGTTGTGTTCGCTTTTGCAAATCAGGCATCACATTTGCGGTGCAGTGTAATGTTGGGCAGCTTCACTTTTGGAAGCTTGGCTCGCATATGTGAAAGGGTGGCCTTCGAAAATGCGAAGGTTATGTTGCATTTTCAACTTCTGTGCACCTTGAGAATTGTTTGCATTTGCGATCAATGTCTCACATTTGCGAGCAAGACATTGCAAATGCGACGTCTGCAGTTGGGTAAAAGAGAGAAAAACGAGACTTAGCTCATTTTATACCATTTCTCAACCCCAAACACTATAAAGGAAATTTTAGAAGAACCCTTTCTTCCCAAAATCATTGGTAAGCAACTCTAATCCATTTTCTTTCAATTTTCCATTAGTTCTCGTGAGTTTTTAATGTCAAATCTATGAATTTCATGGCAGAAGTTAGGATTTGGGTAGAATTAGGGGTATCATAAAATTGAGATTTATACCTCAAATTAAAATTGCATTTCGAAATAAATCATATAATCGGGCTTCGAAGTGAATGGGTAATCGGATATTGAAACGAATCTCGGATTTGACTAAGCGGGCACGGGGTTCACTTTTGTTGACTTTTTCAATTTCATCAAAGATTGATCTTTTTTTCTTCGTGGGTAGTTTCTAAAACTTATTTGAATGTTTGAACGATATTTCGCTAGATTTGGTTGGTTTGGAGGCTTGTTCGAAAGAAAAAGTCGTAGTTGATTGTTGCGTTCATTACGCAATAGGTAAGTGTCATGTCTAATCTTGAGTTGAGGGAATTAGTAGTTGATTGAATTATTTGCTATTTAATGTGTGTGTGGGAATGGTGTATATACAAGGTGACAAGTATGTATATCTAGTCACGGGATGAGCATGCAGGTTGGGATATTTATTTATTGTTTTCAATTATTTGATAGGGTTTTTGTCTAAGCTAGCTAGTGGAAATGTTGTGTCTTACTATTTCGCTTTTCAGTGTCGTACTTATTTATTTGCTATCGCTTTTGCTTTGCATCTTTCTTCTGGATTTCATGTGGTTACTATTTTTCATATGATTTCGTTGGTGATACTGATATCGTCTCCTTTTGTCTTTTTGTCCTCTTAAGCTGAGGGTCTTTCAGAAACAACATCTCTACCTCTTCGGGGTAGGGGTAAGGTCTGCGTACACATTACCCTCCCCAGACCCTACTAGTAGGATTTTACTAGGTTGTTGTTGTTGTTGTTGTTGTTGGAATTATCTTATGCCTTCATTTAATCCATTTTATTACTTGTTAAATTCATTAATTGTTACTTTCCTTTACTTGTTAAATTCGTGACTTCACTGTGCATGCCTTAATTGCTAATTGTTTTCATGCATATGTGTCTTCATTTATTAACTCTCCTTACTTGCTTTTTGACTTTGTGTGTTATTACATAGCTACTTTTATCCGCTCACGTCTTTACGTATGTAATTCATTTATTGCAATCTCTTTGAATTATGTCGTTGTTTTTGTAGATGTTCATTATATTATTATTGTGTTGGGTGGAGTTGCACACTGCAATGGTTGTTGATATTGTTGTGTGGAAAAGGGTTTTACACTGGAATAGATATTGGTAATATTGTTTGGGATTGGATCGCACGCTGCAACAGATATTGGTATATTTGTTGATCGGATTGCGCACCGTATTGGGCGAGACTTATTATTGATATATAATTATAAATCGGGTAGCGTCCCGCAACAGAGTGATTTGTTGTAGTTGTTAGTTGTTTTAGAGTCTATTCCGGTACCGAGATATGCGATTTGACAATATACTATTCTGAGGCCCTCTAGTAGTTGACCTTCAGGTCCGTTTACATGAGTTTACTATTATATCTATATTTCTGTATTCTTTTGTTATTATTGGTACATGTTTATTGTAAGTGTATCATCATAGCCTCGTCAGTACTTCATCAAGGTTAGGCTCGATACTTAAAGAATATATTGGGTCGGTTGTACTCAAGCTACGCTTCTGCACTTTTTGTGCAGATCCCGGTGTTGGTCCAAGAAGCGCCTAGAGGAGTTTTTGCCCGAATCGACTCGTAGAGGATACCCGAGGTAGAGTTGCTGGCGTTCACAGTCCCTGAAGTCCCTTTTTATTCTGACCTTACTATTTCCTTTTATTTTAAATAGTTGTATTTCGTTTAGACGTTATCTGTAGTGCTCGAGTTTCTCATGTATTCAAGACTCCAGATTTCTGAGATCTGTTTAGACTGCAATTTATCACATATAATTCAGTTTATATCAATTTTGTATTATTAAGGTTCTGCTTTTAAATGGCTAAAAATGGTAAATTAATTAGCTAACTTTGGCTTGCCGAGCAAGTGGATCTTAGGCTCCATCACAACCCCACGGTTGAGATTTCGGGTCATGACATGACAGTCCCAATCCATCCTCACAAATTCGGGCCTAGCATCGCAAATGCCAAGCTCACGTTTGCGAACAGGTCTTCGCAAATGCGAGACCTACAAATTAATAACACCAGAATTTTCTCAATTATGCAAAAACATCTGCAACCCATCCAAGACTCACCCGAGTTCTCGGGCTCCAATCTGAACAGTTACACTAGTTTAATAAATCATATGAACTCGTGCGCAAGCTCAAATAATCAAAATAGCATCAAAAATCAAGAATAGATCATTAAATACAAGATTTTCAAGTTGAAAACTCAAATTTTCAACTTTTCACATAACGTGCCGAAGTAGCCTCGCGTTACCTGGGACCCCAACCAAACATGCATACAAGTTCATAATCGTCATATGAACCTATCAAAATCATCAAAAAATCGATATCAGGTCGATGACAAAAAATGTAGTCGGTCACCTCTCGTCATTTTTAAAGTCAAAAGTCACATTTACTTTAAAACTCCACATATAGACTTTCCAGAAATCAATACGGACCATGAATGCAAGTCATAAATAATCAAATAAAGCTATGAGAGGTCTCGGAACTCAATTAAGGGAGGTAATACTCAAAAAGACCTATCGGGATGTTACAAAAAAAATCTTCCTTATTTTCTTTATTAGCACCAATTTTTTTCCTCGTTTTGAATCAAGTTAATATATGTTTCAGTACTGCAATTTATCTCTCTGAAAAAAAATTGTTATTTTTCTATTTAGTACATATCAGCCTATTTTCTCTAAACAAAAATACCCCTTGCGGATGGTCTTTTAGGCAACTCTACAGAAATAAGATAATTAGCCTATTTGATCAAAGTCATTTTAATATTTTTAGCATAGCTTAAAAGATATCGCCAGCCCTTGATCAATTTACACGGTGATAAAAATATTACTTAATCGAAGAGGCACAGTAATACCGAATAAGAATCCAAGATACAAAGTTGTTGTTAGGCTTATAATATTAGTTGAAGAAGAGGTAATACCATTTTAAATATATATTTTATTCATTATGTTTACCTCGAAAAGTAATGTTAACAATATATTTGATTTGTGGTTCTAAAAATATGTGATTTACTCTAATACTAGTTAATAATCAAGAAATAATAAATGTAAGTAAGAAGAATGTGTTAGCCAAACCAATGTTGTCACATAACTGGGGGCCTCGGTCTCAGTAACCTCAGGGGTCTCGAGGTTAGTCTTTAGTAGTGAATTATGAACAGTAAAGGAAGAACAATAAATGAAGAATAATAAAGCTGAGGAATTATGTTAAGCACATTAAACAAAAAGAGCAGAGTAGAATGTTCTATTGCAGTGAAATTCATCCATTTACAAATGATTGGGGTCCCCTTTATATAAGAGGGGGGAAATCCTTATATGGTACATTTCTAATTATGACAAAGAATACTATTGGTACAATTGTATAACGGCCTAGTACGAATTTGTATTATCCCTTGCAGAGCTTATCAATCCTAATCATGTGTCCTTCAAAATCCCGCATTTCCATGACGGTCATCGATTTTGCACAGCCCCGAGGTAGACCGTGATGGTCCTTCAATGTGCTTTCCCGAAGTGTACATTCTGGGATAGGATTCGAACTTCACTTTGAACCCTTTGATCTCGGGCTCGAAGCATAATAGAGACCTCGAAATCGGGCTCCTCCGATTTCAGCCGTATACAGATTGTCCTCGTGTTTCTTAGAATGAAACGATTTTGAATTCTTGACCCTTCGATGCTTTTTATGATGACATCACTCCTATGACGTAAACGATGAAATGACTGAAGCGCCCCGCCAGTTCTATTCCCCAAAAGCTATAATTGGTCGTCAGGGACAGTCGTCCATCAATGTCAATGAACAATCGCCGTTTTTCTCTTATATATACTTGCTTCCCTTTCTCATTGAGAACTTTACCATTCTGCAGCAACAATTTTCTTCTATAACTTCCCTTTCACCACTAGTTCTTACACCGTATTAGTTCAAAGCTAGGTTGGTGTTTTCATCTTCTCCTTCCTTTCCTAAAACGTTATGACTAAAACATCCAAATACGTTCCTCAGAAAGAAGGAACCTCCACTTATACTTCCCGTCCGGCTGGTGGAAAACCGTCGGTGCTCAATGATCTTATTCCGAGCAGCTTTTCCTTGAAGAAGGGCTTTACCATAGAAAAAGCCCCCGACGTCCCTAGCCATCGGGAACACGCCTCGATGTATATAAGATCAATCGAGGTGAGGCACCTCGAAGTTGTGAGGAGAGAGTGCAGATGGGGAAAAGAGATCGTTCTTCAAATACCCTCTCGTGAAGAGGATATTACGACCCACGTAGAGGGGTTTTTGACCGTGTATACATATCCCTTTACATTACGCCCCCTCGATCCACTTGTGCTCGAGTTTTGCCAAAGGTACCAAGTTACCTTGGCCCAGATCCTTCCATCCTTCAGGAGGATCATGCTAATTATGTGATTTTTTGCTGAAAAGGCCGGGATCGAGTTCACCCTCAGCCACCTCATTCGATAGTATCGACCTTAGCATTTTCGAGGTCTAATCAAACTCAAACGCCGGTCCACCAAATGCTTCTGTTCTAGTAACGATGAGGACACCGATCGGGGATAGATGAGCCAATTCATCCGAGTGAGGACCATCGACGTCATCCCCACGGAGTTCCTACTATTCCCCGAGAAATGGAACTTCACACGTAAGTAACATTTTGTGCTTATTTCCATCTCAGTAATTTTGCTAGACTTCATATTACTTTTCCTTTTCTTTCTATCAGCGGTCTCGTGGATGCCTAGCGCGGTCCTCCATCTCGCGGACTGGGTTCAAAAATTGGCAGCTACTTCGGCATATGAGAAAGGCAAGTGACGGGATTTGTCGAAGGGAAAATGGGAGGCGAAGCACCATGGTACGTGTTACACTACTTCTTCCTTAGTGAAAATACCTTTCTTCATATGATCTAACTTCTTTGTCACTGGTATTGGTGAGTTTTCAAAGAGAAGGCCGCCCCCGCCCGGGGAGAAAGAAGAACCCTCTACTTCGAAGCTGAAGAAAGACAATACGAGGAAAATATCCTCGAAGAACAAGGACGCTCAAAGCAAAATGGAACCTCCTCGAAGTCGCAAGAAGAAAGTGGTTATCAACGAGGATTTTGACCTTGCATGTCGGTCCATGGGCGATGATGACGACAAGCTAGAGAGTTCGACGTTGGTTACTCGAACTAGAAAGCCTTCCGAGGTTGTTAAGCTTGCTGGAACCGAGGCCCCTAGCCTTGAGGGAGGAATACCAAAAGAAAGAAGGGACGAAGTCCCTTCATTGACTGACTTGGCAACTGCCTCTCAGACTTTGGGAAATACCCCGAAGGGAGTGGGCTTCGACACACCTCAGACCAATCAGAGCGCCTCGGGTGATTTCCCCGAGGCTGTGACAGCAGGTCGCTCACTGTCATTTCCATCGTTCTCAGAAAATACTATAAGGGACGCTCAGGACCTGAAGCTCCCGAATTAGGTGGAGTCCCGAGTAAAAACGACCCTTTTCAGGGTTTCTTTACTAGGTTGGATGAGGCCGAACCAGCAGATGCAAACTTGATTTTCGAGGAGGCTTAACGGCTTTTATCAATTGTAAGTTTCTAATAGCTCCACAACCTTTCTAACTTCATACTTTCCTCTTTTATCTAATCGAACTTTCTTTTCTGTAGGCCTTCGACAAGTTTCAGGCTGAGTTGTGTCGCTGTGAAGCTGAGTTGCTTAGGTCCTCAAAGGAGGAGAATTCCCTCAGGCTTTTATGTGACAAAAAAGAAAGGGAGTTAAGGCATACTTGATCTGAGTTGGAAAGAGCACGTGTGTATGAGGACAAGCTAGAGAAGCAGGTAACTTCTGTTCTGAAAAAAATACGGGCTCCTTCTCCCATCTTCGGAGGCTAACACTTCAATGACTCAGTTTCAACAGAAGGTAGAAATGTTGGAGCGTCCTCGGGGCGAGGTTTCCCAAGTCAACTCCAAATGCGATGAATAGAAGGCATAGATTGTGTCCTCGCTACGGCGATAAATGATGCATTGGCAAAAGTGTCTGCTCTAGAAATTCAACTTCGTAACGCTCTCGAGAGCAATTTAGTTCAGGCAGGCAGGATAATCGAACTCGATACTGGTCTCACGAAGGCGAAAGCCGAGGTCGTGGAAGCCTGAGCGAAAGCCAAGGAAGTACAAGCCAAAGCTGACAAGATGGTAGCCATCTATTTGAAAGATGCCATTAATGCTCAAATGGAGTTGAGGGGGACTTCCAACTGAGAGAAGAGAAGCATCCGATGCAGATCCTGGAGGGAAACCCTCGAGGAGATCCATGCCAAGGGCTTCGATCTCTCCGAGGAGATAGAACAGGCCAAGACAGACGAGACTGGTGCCAAGTTCCTCCTTTCATCCGATGACGAAGCCGATGTTGAATATGATGAAGAAGAGGCTGATGAGGAGGCTGGTCCCGAGGGAGTCGACGGAGGCTAAATCCCTAGAGGGGAAAAGGCAAAATGCCTGATGGTAGACTAGGTCTTCTTTGATTTTTCTAAAGGGATCCATGTGGGAGTATTGTAAATGTACTTTTGTAACATTATCTCGATATAAATAAATCTTTGTTCTATCTTTGAGTTAATTTCCCTCTTGCCTTTGCTTTTTAACTTTGATGCTTGTCTACGATCAGTCTGATGTGTTGGGCTTAGGATATAAAACCCTTAAGTTTTTGTGGTTTGATCGATGACCGATAATAAGTGACCACTTAGGATTTGATGTTCAAGCTAAGCTTTAGCTCGGAATTTTCAAGTCCGAACTTAGGTAAGGTCTCTGGCACAGTGTGCTTTGGCCTTTATGTTCTTTAGGTATCGACCCTTAGGCCCTTAGGCTCTTTTCAATTCGGCCCTTATGTTTTTTAGGTTGGCCCTTAGGCTCTTACATATCGGCCCTTAAGATCTTTTTTTAGATTGGGTCAATTCGACCTCTAAAATGGCTATGATTTTCCCCCATTCTGGCTTAAATTTTTATTTTTTTAGATTTGTGATGCCTTGCCATGTTTTTATATCCGTCCGACATTTCATCGGTTCAATTAATAGGAACCTCGATTACAAGTAGATGTGCGACGATAATTGAGTACCTCGTGAGGTTCCCTCGAAGGCTGATTTTCTCTAAGCCTACATTGTTCGGAGCTGATTTTATTATAGCCCCTTTGCTTATGCCGAGGGTAGCCTAATTTAACCGGTTTTTTCAAAGTATTTGAAGGACTTTAGTTTTATGTCGGAAGTCGGACGTCTCCGAGCCGCATCATCTTGATCGTAGCCTTTTCATATGACCGTAGTCTTTATATTTGGCCGTAGCCTTTAGTCACCGGGTGAGATGACCTCGGCCTTAATATCGAGGGTATGCCTTTTTAGGGGTCTTACAAGAATTCATTTTCTTTGACTTGCTTCTCCTCACCTTCACGAATTTACTCATTCCTTGTTTAAAATCGTGTGATACTTATAATCTCAAATAAATCTCGTTCCCCAAGTCATGCCGATTGACTTATGATAAGACTTCAGCGTACAAAAATGTGGGACGTGACATCTCACTTCCCAGCTTTCATTAATTAATTTATTTATGGCATTTTTTCATGTACGAAAATATGGGGTGTAACATCATTCCCCCCTTTTGAACATTCGTCTTCGAATGTTGACTGATGCACTTATCATTCCCATATCACATAGCTCTTGCGAATACTTTAGTATCCTCTTGCCATCTAGGAAACCGTTCTGTGAATAAGTCCAAAGGCCAGGGCATTCCCCCCTTTAGGCCTCTTTCCTACGCCATGACTTGTTATCGAATTCCTTCCAATCTTGTAACTGTTGCTACCTTCCATCATGCAGCTTCTACGATACTGACTTTGTAAGTGTGCCTTTGCGACTCTTCTCTCCCTTTTCCCTATTTCATTTAGCCAATCTCTCGGCCTTACTTTGTAAACATATACAAGGCTTAATAGAATGCCTCTCTGGGCATCTATAGGTGTACTGAAGTTCTACGCTCGGTACTTTGTAGAACTTGCGAATATTGCTATATCTTATTTTATAGACCCGTTTATCCATCCGTATGACTTTAGTGGATCAATGTAGGACTTACTATACCATACCTCTTACTTTGATTTATCGTTGTTGATGTCTGCTACACAATTTTAGCTTACTCTCGTTGCTTATCCTATAAGCATAAATCTAAGTCCTTTAGCATTTTTTCATCAATTTGTTCATCTTAAAAATGATGGTCTAATCTCATCTCATACTTGTAAATTTTATCCATCCATTATTGATTCACCTTTATATCGATAACTTGACCCCTTATGTAACATTGTTGCTAGGGCTCATGTCTTATTGCAAAACATCTGAAATGATTAGACTAATCCTCCTGGGGTGGTACCAAGCTTTCATAACCGTATCTCACAGCATCCCAATGTGATTCACCTTGTATGGGTATTTTATCCTGTCCAATTGATGATATCCCTTTCTTTTCTTTGTCAGATCATTACTCAATTGAAGGCCAAAACGTTATCCTTTGTCTACAATAATTGCACCCTCATTCTATTAACAGGGCAACATTCCATCTCTTCTAAATGTTATTAGTCTTAGACTCCTTTGAGTTCATTTAGGGTACAATGAGCTTTGTATAACTTAGAGAAACCGTATTCTCTACTTGTTTTCATGGGCTTAATCTTGAGGACCTTTCCATTTTGTTATATCTTGCGACCTACACATCTCTATTTATATTACTTGCAACGTTTCAACTTTCTTGCATCATAGATTTCCTTATGTCATTTTCAGAACGTCAAGCGAGACATCACATCATCTCTAACTCTTATTTATTCTCTTAGTCAGTATTTTCGATACCTAGAAACCATAGGCTTGAAGACATGCCACTGATGATGCCGTTATTATTCCTAGATATTGAATCCCCGCGCTTCTAGACTTCTATTTGAAGTATGAACTGTTCACAACCTTCTACATTTGGGTATCTCGTACGTTGTTAACCTTTACCTTACTTACCTTAAAATCTCGCATCATATCGTCTATCTCTTTCATGACCTCCCTAATTCACATCCACAACTTGAAGCTCTATTATAACACTTACCCCTTTGGTGCATACAAAATCCGGGGGGAGCTTCATACTAACTTTTATGAGGCTGGTACTTTACTAACTGGCTCTTACGTAGGGCCATTATAGAATATGGTTGTTGTACTATGTCTCTTGTACCTCTGATGCTAAAAGTGATTCTGCAATGTTCTCAATCATGATGTCTATAATTTTTTTAAGGTCCAATAATTAGACTCCTGATTTACTTCGTTGATGTAACTCTTTAGTTTCCTCTTCCTTCTGATCAGCGTTTATGTAGGGTTAAGCTATCTTCCCATCTGTGGCTCATGGTATTAGTTATTACTTTAGTCTTTCATATACGCTATGTAATATTCGTGATACCATTATCTAACAATTCAATCATGTGTCTATGACCTAGACTCAATTCTTTCTTTTAACTTATACCAGAGTCTCCTATGACTGTATATGTTGCATATATAAAACTCTGAACCCTTAAGTGCGTTCATGACGTAACCAACTCTGGATCATTAATCGGATAATTTCTTTCGTTCCATCTTATCTTTCTTTCAACGTATGCTATTAATTTTCCTGGTCTTTCTGCCCCCTTGTTGCGTCCATACTTAGCTTATCTTAGTGCCCACACATGCCAGAGTTTTCATGCAACTCATATGATCTCGAATGTTACTTTTAATTTTTTACTTCCCGTTACGTAGCCACGGTAGGTTCCACTTCCTTATGGAGTGCATATAGTGTTATACTGAGACTGTTATTATAAGATCACTTCCTCTTTAGGTCACTGAGCTTAGGTTGAAGCCTTCCTCCTTACTTCCTCCGCTAGTCTTTCATTGTAGTACTTAGGGAGGACCATCTAACTCGTGTAATGTTGCGAGCTCATTATATTGTATACCTGAAGAAGTTTTCGATGTTCTTACTCACCTATAAATGTCCGTAGTTCCATACCTCTGTGCACTTGTGTTCGTGCGATTGCTTCTGAACTGAAGTTTTGAATGTCTTCCTAGTGGCATTTTCTTTTATTTTCGTAATACCCATACGATACCTTTAACTACATCAACTCCTATCTGAATATTTCTCAAGGGTTATGATGCCATATCTGTGAGACTGAATTCCTCATGTTGAGGTTCACCATATTTATCTTGCACGATCTGTTGATTTGTCGGTAACCTCTTGTCTAGCCATGACTAGGCTCTTACTAAATCAGCTTCTAATTACTTGTTGGCCCATTCTCATATCAATATCCCGTAAAATCTTTCTTGGGTTATTTTCTTGTGTTAAATTACCTCATGTACTTTCTCCTTATATCTCAATAACATCTCGGGCAGGATCCCTTATTATTATTTTTTTTTTCTCGATGTTGTGCTTATATAATGTTCTGGAATCGTGGCATATCTGTAACATTTGGATAAGTCCAATCTCATCCCTTTATTATTTTTATCGAATTCTTCCTTTATATTCCATATTCCCCCCTTTAGGGGAGTACTAAGACTTGAAGCTATGACGACCTGCCTATAGATGTTTTTCCTATTCATCTTTGGCGTCCTTTAACATCATTAATGATCCTTACTCGCCTTGTGGTAATCCTTTTGTACCAAGGATAACAAAATTCCTCACTTGCGATGGTGACACTTACTGTATCTAGCACATACAGTTCCTTAAGCTTAACTTTGCTCATATTTCTTGCTTTAGGGAAGCGTCTCCCTGAATGACCATTCTCTGAATTCATCATGGATCTTCTTTTGTTGTCCATTCTATTATTTCCGGAATGCGATCTGAAATTCTCACGAAGCTGACTATTATCAAATCACTCTGTCCCTAATTCATGTTTAGTTTATCTTGTTCACCAGCCCATACTGATTCTTATTACTCTGGGGTTTAAATTTTCCTTCAGGTAGTCGCACTGGAGTCACGAACTTGTTTCTTGAAATGAGGATATGACTTTATAGACTATACTCTTTTGTTGTCTCAAAGCTTATCACCTCTATTCTTTTCCTTTACTTGACTATAGATTCTGTAATATTGTCTTATTTTTTATCTGTCGTTGTCATCCACGTATCATATCATACTCATAATGCATCATTAACTCTTTTCTTATTTCCTGCTAACATTTATGCTTACCACTTTATTCTGAAAACTCGAACAAGACATTTTTTTGCTTTCAGCTTCCCTTTTCTCCATCCAGTGGCTCTTCAAGTTGCTTAACGTTCTTGCTTTACTAGGGACGCGAGCCACACTAAGGTACTATATATTCCCTCAAGGCTTATAGTGCATGTCTTTGTAGTACTTATATCTGGCTGCACTATTTTAGAGTGTACCATCTGGGTGTCTCATAAACAGATCTATTAGAACATTTGCAATATCCTTCGAAAATGTCAACTGACGCAAATAATGCATCTATCGTATCTTCTTATACTACTTCTGTTAACCCTTATAGGGCATGTCTGGAATGGGTGCGACCAATTATATATACCTCTGTTACTATTGAATATAGCTCAAAAAGCTTATGTTCTCTGCCTCAATTATAAACGATGTTAACCTTCATTAACTGGGTACCTTGTACCCTTTTTCATCTTGCTCCTTTTACTTACTGAAACTTTTACTTACCTTCTTAGTCTCTCGTTGCCCTTCACCATAAATATGGATAGGCGTTCTTGACTTAAGGCTTCTTATCAGGAATCTTACGCCTTTCAGTACACCCATGATGTGCTAAAAACCTCACATTTACTTATCGTAGGCATCATACAAAAATACAATTCCTCTGACTCAGCTTTTTCTCAACTATCTCTCTTTCCAACCTTCTTTCCGGATATAGGTACCATCTTATTATGAATAGAATAGAATTTCGAAATTTGAATTCTTATAAGTGAGCTCGACCACACGATTAAGAAGAAAGAGTGACAATCCTATATGCCCTATAGCCTCATGCTTATAAGTGTGGTGCACGACACACCCAAAAATAAGACTCTACTAGACACGACTTGTAGACTCCCTAGGACAGAACTGCTCTGATACCACTTTTGTCACGACCCAAACCGATGGGCCGCGAGGGGCACCCGATACTTTACTCGACCGAGTACCAACGTAACATATCTTTCTTATTACATTATCATATACACGTGACATACGGGCCTAATAGGCCAACAGAATCATTTACAAACTCAAAACATAGGCCGACAAGGCCGTACAATCTTTCACGTATACGACATATGTCTACAAGCCTCTAAGAGTACATAAATGTCATAAAGGTAGGGATAGAGTCCCTCCATACCAAACAATACCCGTCTAAATCATACTAACCAAACAAGCAACTCCGAAGCAAATGGAGCGCACCAACATCTTCTGTTGAGCTGATAGTCTACTTGGAAGGCTCTCGACCAGTCTATCGGGACGTGCGGGCATGAAACGCAACGTCCCCAGGAAAAAGGGACGTCAGTACGAATAATGTACCGAGTATGTAAGGTACATAATGTAATACATATATACGCGTATATAACTCCGTTTGAATCATGTTTCAGCCACTGGGGGCAACATCATCATCATATACCAGCTGATCAGGTGGTGGTGCGTATATAACGCCGTAACCTTTTCCCATATCCCATATACATATATTTACATATATACGCGTATATAACGCCATCTGGTCATGGGTCAATGCACATGTATGAAATGCATGAAAAGTACGTAATAATCTCAATATTCCTTCCGGATAAACCTTTCCAACTGTGTATTATTCTGAGACCCATGAACAGAAAATAATAATAATTCTCGTGGGGAATCAAGAATATAGACACCCCTGTTATTTCATGAATAGAGTAATTTATAGAAACTGTGTATTTGCTTATTTCTTCAGTATAATTTAGACCATGCCAAAAGAAAGAAGGGATAGACTTAACATACCTGAGTTGATTCTCTTGGAAATCCCTTCAACATACGTTAATTGCGACAAAACGTAACGGCAAGATCGGAGTAGGGAAAAATTTGTATGATATTCTTGAGAAAGATTGCACTGTACCCCGTTATAATTGCAAAACCTCACTGTGATTTGAATTGATGAAGTCTTGCGTTTCTTGGATCGTAAGGTTTCCATGTATTCTTTACTTGTGAAGTTCTGAATAAAGTTTATTACTTTGGATTGTAATTGAATTGTAAGGATTTTAAAAGAATGTCTAAGGTGACTCACATTCCCATATCATGCCACATGTTAGTAATGACTTATGCGTCATTTTAAATTAAAGGAGGGGATGACATCTCATACTTGTTAAATACTTATCCAATATATCCCCAATTAATTAGGTAATTTCATGGTACTCGGTAATTAACAAATTACCCGCATAATTAAAAACTATCTCAACTTACTTAATATACTACTCTCTTTTAACATACCTTATACACCTTACTATCTTGCTCATGCGGTACCTTGTATGGTACTAGTCCATAAATACAAGGTATTTTAGCTTGGCTAGAATTTTATCCCAACATGCCAAACTTGGACAAAAATTCATTTTCTTTGACTTGCTTCTCCTCACTTTCACGAATTTACTCATTCATTGTTTGAAATAGTGTGTTACTTATAATCTCAAATAAATCTCATTCCCAAGTCCCGTCGATTAACTTATGATAAGACTTCAGCGTACAAAAATGTGGGACGTAACATCTCACTTCCGAGCTTTCATTAATTAATTTACTTATGGTGTATTCCCATGTACGAAAATATGGGTGTAACAACTTTGGTCACGAGGGTAGGCGTGAAATCGACCGCGATGTCTGTCAAAATTTGAGACTTGAAAGTCGTTCGAGGTTGATATTCGATATCGTACCCTCCAAGTTCGATGGTCCATTTGGACAATCGGCCCGATAATTCAGGCTTATGCAAGATGTTTCGAAGTGGATATGTAGTTAACACACATATACGATCCCATTGAAAGTATGGCTTCAACTTTCTAGATGCACTTACTAATGCAAGAGCTAAACTTTCTAGGTGCGGATACCTGGTTTCAGCATCTCCCAGGCTCAGACTTATGTAATAAACAGGAAATTACGTACCTTGTTCTTCTGAACCAACATGCCAATTACGGCAACTTCAGACACCGCCAAGTACAAGTATAGCGTTTTATCCTTATTCGAGGTATGGAGCAAAGGTGGGCTCGAGAGATACCGCTTTAATTCTTCCAACGCCTTTTGGCATTCTGGAGTCCACTAGAAGTTGCTTTTCTTCTTGATAAGGGTGAAAAAGTGATTACTTCAATCCGATGTGAAAAAGTGATGACTTTAATTCCCCTTGTTTGACACCATGAAGCCCAAAACTTTGCCCGTGCCGACTCTAAAAGGGCATTTCTCGGGGTTGAGTTTCATGTTGTATCTTCTTAGGATATCTAACATTGCCTACAAGTGAGTCAAATAGTCCTCTGGCACGCAGGGACTTAACTAACATGTAATCAATGTAAACTTCCATAGACTTGCCTATTTGATGTTCGAGCATTTTATTAACTAGGCCTTGGTATGTAGCTCCTGCATTTTTTAGCCCGATGGGCAGTACATTATAGCAATATGTGCCATGCTTTGTGATAAACAAAGTCTTTTCCTGGTCTTCCGGGTTCATTTGGATTTGATTGTTCCCAGAGTAGGCGTCGAGAAAAGTAAGGATCTCGTGCCAGCCGTAACATCGATTAGACGGTCGATGTTTCGCAATGGAAAAGAATCTTTAGGGCATGCTCTATTCAAATCTTTTTAATCTACACACATTCTCAGTTTATTTCCCTTTTATGGACTACTACGTTAGCTAGCCATTCGTGGTAATTTACCTCCCTTATGGATCCTATTGAAAGAAGCTTAGTTACCTCATTTTGATGAATGTATGTTTTACCTTGGATTGAGGCCTCATTTTTTGCTTCACCGGGTTGAACCGGGGATCGACACTTAGTCGATAGGTGGTTACCTCCGGTGGATCCCTGTCGTATCTAAATGGGACCAAGTGAAGCAATCAATAAATTGAATAAGTTTTTTCCTGAGTCCGGGAGTTAGTCCCGTTCCCACGTATACCTTACGTTCTTGAAGATGCTAGATCAATACTGACTGCTCGAGTTCTTCGACAGTGGTCTTTGTTGCATTTGATTCCTCGGGGGAAACGAAGGCTCGACCATCTATTCATCGATCATCTATCCCTCGAGCTCAACCAAGGGTATGGGATGTGACTGCTATTTAGCTACCTATTCGCCTTTTGACTTCTCCGAGGTAGATGTGGCCGATACTGGTGTCAAGTTGGGCACCGCGAACATTTCCTTAGCTGCATGCTGCTCTCCATACACCATTTTTACTCCATCTCTTATTGGGAACTTCATAATTTTATGAAGAGTTAATGGCACTTCCCTCATGATGTGTATCCATGGCCTTCCCAGTAAGTCATTGTATCTCATGTCACCTTCGATGACATGAAACTAAGTGTATTGTATTGTTCCATCCACGTTGACTGGGAGGATGATTTCCCCCATCGTTGTTTCACTCACCATATTGAATGCATTCAAGAATCGAGAGGCGGGTATCATTTGGTCGAGCAGCCCGAGCTAATCCTCGACCCTCGACCTAATTATATTGGTCGAACTACCTGGATCCACGAGCACACGTTTAACTTGAATTTTATTTAAAAGGATAGAGATTACCGGTGCATCGTTATGAGGCTGATATAAGGCCTCGATGTCTTCTTTTCCAAATGTGAGGGTGTCCTCGGGAATGTAGTCTCGAGATCACTTCACCCTTGTGATGGATACTTTTGTTCGTTTGAATATGGGTCCCTGTGGGACGTTGATTCCTCCGATGAACATATGAATGACATGTTGCAGTTCCTCCTGTTCATTCTTTCTATTTGCATCTCTTTCTCGAAAATGGTTCTTGGCCCGGTCGCTGAGGAACTCTCGAAGGTGCCCTTCGTTGAACAATCAGGCTACTTCCTCTAGAAGATGTCTACAATCCTCGGTCCTATGACCCTGAGTGCCATGGTATTTGCATATTAAGTTGGGGTTCCTCTAGGAAGGATCTGATTGCATGGGCTTAGGCCACCTGGTATCTCTTATCTTGCCTATGGCTGATACGATGTCTGAGGCATCAATGTTGAAATTGTACTCTTACAATCGGGGTACCTCCAACGATGATGTATGCCTGTCGAACCCGGTTTTGCTCATGAGTCCCCAGGAACTTTGGCCTCGATCCGCCCTTCGATCATTTCAAGGTATACTACGCCTCGAAGCGTTTCTTCGGTCTTCGACATAAGGTTGGTATCTTTCCTTGTTCGGTCTCGACTCCCTTTCTGCATTCCTTGATTAATTTGCTAATAGCTTGTTTGGATATACTAAGCCCGAGGGGGCTCCCAATTGGTCATCCTTGACCCTGATTTTCGATTGATACCCGGTGTCCACATCCACCGAAGTTACGGCGGGATACTATATCAAATTTTGCTTCAGCTGCTTCAAAGCTATCGAGTTTCGTTCATTCAAGCCCTGAGTGAAGGCTTGAACTTCCCAGTCATCGGAGACCGGTGTTAATTTGATTCGCTCCACCTGAAAGCGGGATACGAACTCCATTAGCATATCATTCTCTCTTTGTTTGATTTTGATGACATCGGAATTCCTTGTAGCAACCTTAATGGCACCAGCATGTGCCTTTATAAAAGAGTCTTCCAGCATGGCAAACAAATCTATTGAGTTAGATGGAGGTTATGATACCACATCATTGCCCCTTTGGACAAGGTTTCTCCAAATTTCTTTAACAAGACAGACTCTATCTCGTCATCCTTTAAATCATTTCCCTTTATACCACAAGCATATGTGGTAATATGCTCATTAGGATTTGTGGTCCCGTTGTACTTTGGTATATCGGGCATCCTGAACTTCTTCAGAATGGGCTTTGGAGTTGCACTTGATGGAAATGGTTTTTGCACGAACTTCTTCGAATCTACTCCCTTCAAAATTGGAGGTGTGCCCGGGATCTGGTTGACCCTCAAGTTATAGGTTTCAATTTTTTTGTCGTTGGCCTCAATCTTCTATTCTCCCGACTCGATCCTTTTAGTGAGGTCCTCTATCATCCTCATGATAGTGGGGTTTTTTCCGGACCCATTATTGCTCTATCTTTCTTGTGCTAGCTCAACTCGAGGAGCTGTTTCCGGTCCTTCTGTGATCGGAGTCTTCAGTTGACTCTGTAGCTGAGCAATAGCCCCTTGCTGTGCTTGTAACATTTCAAAAATTACTTGTAAACTAACTTCTCTTTCTTCTCGAGCTTGTGTTCTTTGCGCGTCATAATGGTTACCTCTGTGCACACTTCCGTTCGTATCAGTATCAAAATCGACGTGCAAAGCATTGCATGAACCTACATCGACAGGGATTGGGGCTGGTGCCACCCCAGGGTTTTGTGGTGGTACACCGGCAACTGAGGTTGTTGAATTGTTCTCTCCATGGAACTCAAGATCGTTGTTTCCATGTGCGTTTGTTGAGTTAGACATATTTTTGACCTGAAATCAAAGAATCTTTGACAAGAAAAAATGTGAAGAATAACTTGTGTTATCAGACTAGCACCAAAACAATCACTATTAATTTTAGCTCACGGTGGGCGCCAATCTGTTTACCTCGAAAAATGGTGTTAACAATATATTTGATTTTTTGTTCTAAAAAATATGTGATTTACTCTAATACTAGTTAATAATCGGTGAAGTAGTGACGAGGACTAGTCAAGACACCACCGGTCTAATAGGTAAAAAGGCACAAATGTATAAAAGACTGAAACATAATATCTATCTAAAGATTTTTTTTCAATATAATTAACGATACAATCGAATAATATGGAAGGAAATTCAATAATTACGATCAACGAACAACATAATAGAAATACGCAAAGAGAATGGAAAGAATGCAATCCAAATGGCGAGAATCACAGTACAATAAAAACACTAGCAACTCAGCACTGCATCAATTCATCTACGTCAGGCCTTAGACAAATAAACTCAATAAAACTGGTCAACCTTCTAGTGAAAACCTTTAAATCGTGAGTTTGTGTTGAAAGCTTTAAAGATGTAATCATTTTGGGATGGAGAAATTTCTTCTTTGAAACATACTTTCTCTGAATCTCTATTTATATATTTTTATCAAGAGAAATCTTAACAACATAGTCTCTTAAAAATACGTGGTGTTCAAATATACTTTCCCAAATACTGCTCTTTCAAATATCGTAAAAATACGTGATGTTCAAATATATTTCCCCAAGTACTGCTCTATCAACTATCATCAAAATACGTAATGTTCAAAATATATTTTCCCAAGTACTACTCTTTTAAATATCATCAAATACGTGATGCTCAAAATATATTTTCCCAAGTACTGCTCTTTCAAATAGTATCAAATACGTAATTTTCAAAAAATATTTTTCCAAGTACTGCTATTTCAAATATTATCAAAATACGTGATGTTCAAAATATATTTTCCCAAGTACTGCTCTTTCAAATATCATTATTCTGCAAGACAAATGCTTTTCAAATATACTTTCGAAAAAAAGTCCTTTAGACATAACTTTTCCTGGAGATAATTATTTTTCAGCTATACTTTTCAATATATATTTTTATGTCTTTCGACCCAATTCTCCTCAATCATAAAACTATCGGAACTCAGTATAGGGGGAAAGCTCTCAGATCTCTATCTGTAGTCCCAATTTATATATGCAATTCAGTACAAGGGGAAAGCTCTCGGATCTCTGTCCGTAGTCGCAATTTATATATGCAATGTAGTACAGGGGGAAAGCTCCCGGATCTCTGTCCGTAGTCCCAATTTAAATATGCAATGCAGCCACTGAGGAAAACAACCAGAATGCGACAAAAACAACATATATTGCCACAATCGGCGCGAAAGCAAACAAGGATGAATACAAAGTGCGATGAGCAAATCAATACAAAGACTTAAATCACAAAAGTGGTAACAATTCGCTCATAAGAAGTAGCCACTAAGAGGAATGCCAAGCACAAAGAGAGAAAAACATAACGAGAGGAAGACAAGACAAATATAGCAACGATTCTATACATTCAAGTTCGCGACCAAGAAACCACATCATCCCGACAAGGGAATCAACTATAACCAATCTCACTTAGACAATTAGCTTCACTGAATAAACTCAGTTTGAACAATATTGAGTAAATAGGAGGCATATGAAGGAACGCATAGCATAACGTTAATAAAAATACAGTCTTCATTTAAGTCAATTAAGATCATATAAGAAACAAGGAATGCTACGCAAGTACTTCTAACTCGAACATGAGGAGATGAGATTAGAAATCAGGAATTCAGATATAACAAGTTCAATTCATATACGGGGAACATAAGGACCCAGAAATCCCTAGAGGCCAATCTATCTGCAAATAAGTTCGAGTACACACTCGTCACCTCGCGTACGCGGACTACAATCAACATAGAAGACTCAATCCTAAGGGGTAGCTCCCCCACACAAGTTTAGGCAAGATACTTACCTCAAAGACGACAACCCGGTACTCAAAAATAGATTTCTCGGGCAGGAAGACCTCTGGGCGGCTCAAAATCAACTAAAACAACTTCAAAATACATATAAAACGTATAAGGAACAATTCCGAATAATAAAGTTTCAATCATTGCAAATTTATAAAAATCGACCCAAAAGTCGACCCCCGGGCCCGCACCTCGGAATTCGACAAATTAAACAAGTTCCGATTACCCATTCCGATACGACTTCACCCGTACTATATTTATCCAATTCCGATAACATTTGGTCATTCAAATCATGAATTTTCATTTTTGAAGTTTTATTTCAAAACCCACAATTCCCTCAACCCAAAACACAATTTAAATGATAAAAACAAGAACCAATTCATGAAATATATTAAATTCTAGTGGAAGAATACTTACCCATTCGATTTGTGTGAAAAACCCTCAAAGAATCACCCAAAACCGAGTTCTAGAAGTCAAAATATGTTTAAAATGGTGAAACCCCCGATTTTGGAAACTTATAATCTTCCCAGGTTTTTAAAGCATCACGATTGCGGGGATCGAGGGCGATCGCGTAGAGAAAAATATCACTGGCCATAGGAATGTTCTATGCGATAGCGAGGAGAACACTACGATGGCATAAAAAGAATTTTTTTGCTGACCCACTAGCACTATGCGTTCACGGTAGTATGATTGCGAACGCAGAGATGGGAAAAATAGACTTCCGGGATCGCGAGCCTACTTGTACGATCGCAGTGAAGGAAAACTGGGCTGGTCCATTTTACACTATGCGATCGCAGATTTCTATGCGATCGCATAGAAGGGGACACCAGATGGCAGAAACAGCAGTGGAAAATGAGAGAAAATGGACCCGAACCCTATGTGAAACACACCCGAGCCCTCGGGGCTCAAAGCCAAATATACACACAACCTCAAAAACATCCTAAAGACTTATTCGAGTAATCAAAACACTAAAATAACATCATAAGCATCAAATTAAACCTCAAAATCAACGAAATTTCTCAAAACTTCGTTAAACATCAATTTTTGCATTTAAGGTCCGAACCACGTCAAACTAAGTTCGTTTCTTACCAAATTTTGCAGATAGCATATATAAGGCATATCGAACAAGTACAAAGCTGCGGAATCATGATATAGGCCCGATACCACAATTTTCACATAACACTTCATTTTCAAAAATCGTTATATTTTTAAGAAAATAATTTTTTTTTTTAAAATTCATTTCTCGGACTTGAGACCTCAGAATTTGATTCCAGGCGTATGCCCAAGTCCCATATTTTCCTAAGGACCCTTCGGGACTATCAAATCATGGTTCTGGGTCCGTTTACCAAAAATATTGACTGAAGTCAATTTTATTTAAATTTCTAATACAAAAATTACCATTTTTATCAATTTTTACATAAGGGCTTCCCGGCTAGATTCTCGGTATGTGCACGCAAATCGATGTGAGATAGAAGGAGGTTTTCACGACCTCAGAACACAGAATTAGATAGAATATACGGGATGATTTTTTTGGGTCATCACAATCTCCCCCTCTTAAACAAGCGTCCGTCCTCGAACGTGCTAAGATGCACTTTGAACTCATCCAATCATTGATTGCGCATTTCCAACACACACTCGCGGGTAATCCCTCGTCACCCCAACCTACATAATCCTGATGACACCATCACAACTGACATATAGCCTTCTCACCATCATCGATAAGCCTCATACCTCAATTCCTCACTTTCTACTATTTTCCAGAAGACCCGATTCTGAATCAATATCCGGCATTAGCCTCAACCAAGTGCATCAAATCAGGCCTACACCCATAAGGCATGGCGACACAACATAGCACATCACACACAGGCTCAATAGCACTTTTGATCACCATAACTGCCCGAAATCAACTCAACATTGGCAATTAGTCCCACATATGGAAGAACTCTCAGTTTCCAAATCCTATAATACCGATAATGATGCAATAAACACGAAGACCTCATCAGTAGACACCCGAATCATCGAGTCACAGCCAACAAAATCGGGCACACATCCCGCAAACGGAACTAAAGAAGCACATAACGAAATGACTGAGTATGAAAGATAGAACCATATAAAGGTACTATCAAACAAGCCCATAGGCATAACTCTCTATCAGTACTGACTTACAAAAAGCCATATAACAAGGAAGAAGCAAAGCATATGAACAAATCACAAGTATCCCATCGTGATAAAAATTCCACGGCGGTACTCAGCTCGGTCCAAACATATCAAATCACAATGAATCACGAGGGTCTCTCCCTCACTATAAGACACATGTCGAATATATATAATACCAATAGAGATCTCCCGCTAATTCACCTCAGCTAACAAAATCATAGCACTCACTTAGTCACATCTCAATGGGGTACCAAATCACAGCTCGAAAACAAAATACTGGGGAGAGACACTTAAAGCTTACCACGAAGGACGACATGGACTCACTTCCAGTTTCACCACTAGAAAGGATGAATAAAACAATGATAGACGGGGCTACTACTCATAGAATCTCCCAACATGAGAAAGCACAAAAATAAAGTGCAATATATGAAACTCACTCATAAATGAGATAACAAATAAGGGAACTCGTCCTGACCGGCAGAGCTGTAATGAAATACAATCGGTGCCACTCTACAATACATCAAAACATAACTGGATGATGATATCTGGCACAACGACCTCTATTTACTATATGCAACAAAACAATGAGTCGGGTCTTCCCCTCTTAGGCGCCCTCTACTCACCTGAACACCCTACTATAACTCTCTTACCTTAATCCTGGAACAATCTCTCACCATGTGGCTAACATCTCCACACAGAAAACTATCTCTCTACCGATGTGGCTGTGGAAGACATACGATACAGATTCTCTAACACCCATGAGTATCTGAAACGCTCCCATGCGAAACTAGTAATGCAACTGAACTGGTTGACACAAGATTCTCTACCGTGCCTGAGTCCCTCAATGAATCTACGGACTCGCCTCCTAACTGAAGCAACCAAGTGAGGTGTATATCTGGCCAACTCACTAAATCTGAGGGCGTACTCTAATGATGACATAGCGCCCTGACGCAACTGCTCAAACTCCGTGCGTTGTACATCCCGACGAAACTGAGGTGCAACCTCCCTCAAAACATCTCAGAAAACTGAATCCATGCTAGTAAAGCTAACACGGCCAGGCTAGCCCAACTCATATGCGGCCACCACTGATCAATCCACTACTCTGGACCTGAGACATGAGAAAAGCAATCCCGCTCGTCTCCACAATACCTGGAGTATGAAGAATATGGTGACACTCTCCAGAAAATCCTGGGCAATACCCACCGCCAATCCACTGAAAGATAGAAGGGTGGTACTTCTAGTACCTCTAAATCCCAAGTTGCTCTACCTCCGATGCTACTGCCCTAACCACGGGCTGAATTGAGACCACATGTCATGCTTGCATGGCAAATGGAACTTGACCAATATGATCTCGCTGCTTTGGAGTGTAGACTGTAGGATTCTGAACTCCTCCCCTTATCTGTGAAGCAATTGATTCACGAAAAATCAACCCTTCCAGAGTCGATGTACCAATTGTACTCAAAACTGCGCTCAGGTCTCCTGAAATCCGAGGTAGCAACAGGCACCCCCAGTACCTGTCCCCCAACTAGAGCTACTGGCGACTCCTCAACGGCTGCTCTGGTAGGCATCTTAACTGCGGCACGTGCTCCTTGTTGGCCTCTGTCTCTGACTCTTGCGACATTTGCTTCGGGGTAACATCATCCGGAACCGCCGCTCGTGTCCTCACCATCGGTGAGAGTGGTGAGAGAATGGAACGATAATTTAAAACTTCAAGATCAATGAACTCGCACGATAGGAATGAAGGAAGTGAAATTGTCTTAATAGTTGCGTAGCCTCTCGAAGATAAGTATAGACGTCTCCGTACTGATTCGCAAGACTCTACCAAACCCGCTTATGACTCGTAGCACCTATGAACCTAGAGCTCTAATACCAACTTGTCACGACCCAAATTTCCTTCTGTTGGGTATCGTGATGGCACCTAGTCTTAGGTACTAGGTAAGCCTAACATTTCCACAGAACAACAACAATAATAAAGGAAATTTAAAAAAAATATTAAAATAGAATTCTTGACAGAGTTCACAATTTCCCAAAACCCGGTAAATACAAGTCATAAGCTCTACAAAAATATTTTTATCAAATCTAAATACAACTGTCTAGGAATAAGTAGTACAGTTGAATAGAAATAAAATAAGAAGGTGACTCTGAAGCCTGCGAACGCAGCAGCAGGTTACCTTGAGTCTCCTCAGCAATAATCTATGCAGCAACCAAAAATAATAACCTGAAGCTGCACACAAACATGTGCAAAAGTGTAGTATGAGCACACCACAATGATGCCCAGTGAGTACCAAGACTAACCTCGGTGAAGTAGTGACAAGGACTAGTCAAGACACCACCGGTCTAATAAGTCAAAAGGCACACTTGTATAAAAGACCGAAACATAATATCTATCTAAAGATTTTTTTTTCAATATAATTAACGATATGATCGAATAATATGGAAGAAAATTCAATAATTACGATCAACGGACAACATAATAGAAATACGCAAAGAGAATGGAAAGAATGCAATCCAAATGGCGAGAATCACAATCTAATAAAAATACTAGCAACTCAGCACTGCATCATGTCATCTACGTCAGGCCTTAGATAAATAAACTCAATAAAATTGGCCAACCTTCTAATGAAAACCTTTAAATTGTGAGTTTGTTTTGAAATCTTTAAAGATATAATAATTTTGGAATAGAGAAATTTCTTCTTTGAAACATACTTTCTCTGAATGTATATTTATCTATTTTTATCAAGATAAATCTTAACAACATAGTCTCTTCAAAATACGTGGTGTTCATATATACTTTCCCAAATACTGATCTTTCAAATACCGTCAAAATATGTGATGTTCAAATATATTTTCCCAAGTACTCCTCTTTCAAATATCATCAAAATACATAATGTTCAAAATATATTTTCCCAAGTACTGCTCTTTCAAATATCATCAACTACGTGATGTTCAAAATATATTTTCCCAAGTACTGCTCTTTCAAATATCATCAAATACAAGATGCTCAAAATATATTTTCCCAAGTACTGCTCTTTCAAATATCATCAAAATACGTGATGTTCAAAATATATTTTCTCAAGTACTGCTCTTTCAAGTATCATTGTTCTCCAAGACAAATGCTTTTCAAATATACTTTTAAAAAAGAAGTCTATTAGACATAACTTTTCCTGAATATAATTATTTTTCAGCTATACTTTTCAATATATATATTTATGTCTTTCGACCCAAATCTCCTCAATCATAAAACTACCGAAACTCAGTCCGCAAATCAGAATTTGTCATGCAATGCAGTACAGGGGGAAAGCTCCCGGATCTCTGTTCGTAGTCCCAATTTAAATATGCGATGCACTACAGGGGAAAACTCCCAGATCTCTGTCCATAGTCCCAATTTAAATATGTGATGCAGTACAGGGGGAAAGCTCGCGGATCTCTGTTCGTAGTCCTAATTTAAATATGTGATGCAGTCCAGGGGGAAAGCTCCCGGATCTATGTCTGTAGTCCCAATTTAAATATGCAATGCAGTACAGGGGGAAAGCTCTCAGATCTTTGTCTGTAGTCCCAATTTAAATATGAAATGCAGCCACTGAGGAAAACAACAAGAATGCGACAAAAACAACATATATTGGCACAACCGGTGCGAAAGCAAACAAGGCCGAATACAAAGTGCGATGAGCAAATCAATAAAACGACTTAAATCACAAAAGTGGTAACAATTTGCTCATAAGAAGTAGCCACTGACAGGAATGCCAAGTACAAAGGGAGAACAGCATAACGAGGAAAAGACAAGAAAAAATATAGCAACGATTCTACACATTCAAGTTCGCAACCAAGAAACCAAATCATCCCGGCAAGGGAATCAGCTATAACCAATCTCACTTAGACAATTAGCTTCATCGAATAAACTCAGTTTGAACAATGCTCAGTAAATAAACAGCATATGAAGGAAGACATAGCATAACGATAAAAAAAATACAGTCTTCATTTAAGTCAATTAAGATCATATAAGAAACAAGAAATGCTACTCAAGTACTTCTAACTTGAACAGGAGGAGATGAGATTAGAAATCAGGAATTCAGATATAACAAGTTCAATTCATATATGGGGAACATAAGGACCCAGAAATCCCTAAAGAGAATTCTATTTACAAATAACTTCGAATACACATTCGTCACCTCGCGTACACGGACTACAATTAATATAGAAGATTCAATCCTAAGGGGTAGTTCTCTCACACAAGGTTAGGCAAGATACTTACCTCAAAGACGACAACCTGGTACTCAAAAATAGATTTCTCGGGCAGGAAGACCTCCGGGCGCTCAAAATCAACTAAAAGAACATTAAAATACATATAAAATGTATAAGGAATGATTCCGAATAATAAAGTTTCAATCTTTGTAAATTTATAAAAATTGACCCAAAAGTCGACCCCCGAGCCCGCACCTTGGAACCAGAAAAATTTTACAAATTTTGATTATCCATTCCAATACGAGTTCGCCCATACTAAACTTATTCAATTCCGATAACATTTGGTCATTCAAATCATGAATTTTTATTTTTGCAGTTTTCTTTCAAAACACGCAATCCCCTCAACGCAAAACACAATTTAAATGATAAAAACAAGAACTAGTTCATGAAATATATTAAATTCGAGTGGAAGAACACTTACACATTTGATTTGTGTGAAAACCCTTCAAAGAATCGCTCAAAATCGAGTTCTAGAAGTCAAAATATGTTTTGAATGGTGAAACCCCCGATTTTGGAAACTTATAATCTGCCCAGGTTTTTAAAGCATCGCGATCGCGGGGATCGAGGCACGATTGCGGGGATCGAGGCACGATCGCGTAGAGAAAAATATCACTGGCCACAGGAATGTTCTATGCGATCGCGAGGAGAACACTGCGATCGCATAAAATGAATTTTGTTACTGACCCACTAGCACTATGCGTTCGCGGCAGTGTGATTGCGAACGCGGAGAAGGGAAAAATAGACTTCCGTGATGGCGAGCCTACTTGTACGATCGCAGTGAAGGAAAACTGGGATGGTCCATTTTACGCTATGCAATCGCGGATTTGTCTATGCGATCGCATAGAAGCGGACACCGGATGGCATAAACAGCAGGGAAAATGAGAGAAAATACACCTGAACCCTATTCCGAGCCCTCGGGCTCAAAATCAAATATACACACAACCTCAAAAACTTCCTACGGACTTATTCGAGTAATCAAAACACCAAAATAACATCATAAGCATAGAATAAAACCTCAAAATCATTCAAATTTCTCAAAACTTGTTTAAACATCAATTTTTGCATTTAAGGTCCGAACCACGTCAAACTAAGTCTGTTTCTTACCAAATTTCACATATAAGGCATATCAGGCCTGTACCGGTCTCCGAAACCATGGTACCCGCCCGATACCACAGTTTTCACATAACACTTTATTTTTAAAAACCTTTATATTTTTCAGAAAATAATTTTTTTAAAAAATTCATTTCTCGGACTAGGGTCTTCGGAATTTGATTCCGGACATACGCCCAAGTCATATATTTTCCTACGGACCCTTCGGGACCGTCAAATTACGAGTCCGGGTCCATTTACCAAAAACGTTGACTGAAGTTAATTTTATTCAAATTTCTAATACAAAAATTATCATTTTTATCAATTTTCACATAAGGGCTTCCCGGCTACACGCTCGGGCTGCGCACGTAAATCGAGGTAAGATAGAAGGAGATTTTCATGACCTCGGAACAAATAATTATATAGAATATACGGGATGACCCTTTTGGGTCATCACAAAAGCTGAAGAATAATGTTGAGCACGTTAAACAAAAAGAGCAGAGTATAATGTTCTATTCCATGAAATTCATACATTTACAAATGATTGGGGTCCCCTTTATATAAAAGGAAAAAATCCTAACATGGTACATTTCTAATTATGACAAAGGATACTATTGGTACAGTTGTATAACGGCCTAGTACGAATTTGTACTATCCCTTGCAGATCTTATCAATCATAACCATGCGTCCTTGAAAAATTCCCGCCTTTCTACACTCTAGGAACGGATTTGAACTTTACTTTAAACCCTTCGAGCTCGGACTCGAAGCATAATAGAGACCTCGAAATCGGACTCCTCCGATTTCGGCCGTATACACATTATTTATTTACATGCATTTATAAATAACATCAACTGCTGGTTAATCTTTAATAGGGGACAATATCCAAGCACTGCTGTAAATAATAATGCTACAAAATGGAGAACTTCTTTAAACAAAATAAGAGTTACTGTTTTCTCGAATAGTCAATTAGATCATGTCAACTCCAACTACTCTTTAGTGGACAGGAACGTGGAACGACAACAATAGCATTGTAAGGAATCCGATAATGTCACTCCAACCAAAAAAATTCAAACAATTTTGTTTCATTTGAAGAGGCGAAAAGCTTTAGTAACCACATCATCTTTGGTAATTCTCTATAGTAATTTATGAATTATTTTCCAACATAATCAGTTGATATTTATCACTAATTTTTACATACTTTTCAGATGTAGTATGTATGTTTGTAATATCAAAATCACTTATTGAAGACGGATGGAGCATGAGAAAAGAGATAGAGTTACAAATGTAAGATAAATTAAAAATACAAGTGTTTCCATGGAAAAATGATCATTTGATGTATGACAATCCATATTAATTATCCACAGAAACTTGTATCATCTTTTTCAAGTATAATTTACTCAAAACTTTATTTTACTATTATTAAACTTAATTTATAAAATTATGTACTTTGTGTTTCGCGCCGAGGAACTATTAATTTGTGATGACCCATTAGGTCAATTTCTGTTTTACCCATCTTGTTTATGTTTCGAGATCTCGAATAGCTCCGATTACACTTCCTCAATTTATTTGCACAGTCCGTGTCTTTATCTGGAAAACTTTTATGTGAAAAATTGATAAAACTGTGAAATTTAGTCTTAAAACTCATTTGAGTTGACTACGGTCAACGTTTTCTGTAAACAGACCCGAATGAGTGTTCTGACGGTCCGGTGGATCCGCATCATGATTTTTGACACTCGGGCGTATTCCCAGAATCGAATTCGAATGTTCTTAACTTGATTTAACGTAATTTGTTGGAAACTAGTAATTTAAAGGTTTAAATAATTTTTAAGTTTGACCGTAAGTTCACTTTGTTGCTACCGGATTTGGATTTCGATTTCGGAACTTGGTATAGGTTCATTTCAGTATTTATGAATTGTCTTCAAAATTTGATGCAAAACATAGTTGATTTGACGTGATTCGGACGTCCGGTTGTAAAGTTGTATGTTCTTGAGTTTCTTTGAAAATATAATTCATTTTGATGTTTGATTCATAGTTCTAGGTGTTATTTTGGTACTTAGATCGCGCAAGAATATTCATATGATGTTATTACACTTGTGTGCATGTTTGGTTTGGAGCCCGAGGGGCTCGAGTGAGTTTTAGATAAGCTACAGAGTGATTTTTGACTTAGAAGAATAGTTTATAACCCTCTGTTGCTGGTGTGATCTGCAGCCTCGTAATTGCGAGGTGGGGGATAGAATTTGCGACTTCTGGACAAGTCTTTAATGATCCCATTTGCGAACATTTTGTTCTCAATTGCGAATAGGGTCTGGGAACAACTGATATTGCAATGGCGATCAATTGATTTATTTTATGAAGCTCCGGTGTTCGCAATTGCGATGATAGCACGATGTGGGTTTCTTCGCATTTGCGATGTATTTCTCGCATTTTTAGGGTTCGCATTTGTGAACCCCAAGTCGCATTTGCGACATCTGTGCCTAGAAAAAAAGCTTCGAACACGGGATTTTTTCAGACTCTCAACCCTAAACACCCTAGAGGCAATTTTTTAAGAGAATTTTCTTCCTAAAAACATTGGTAAGCAACTTTAATATATTTCCTTTCAATTACATGTTACTTTCCAAGTACTTTTAACATTAAATCTAGGATTTTCATTGTAGAAGTTACGAATTTGGGTAGAATTGGGAGTTTTTATAAAATTGAGATTTAGACATCAAATTGACGTGGGATTTTGAAACTAATCAGATAATCGAGCTCGGGGTTTAAAGAGTATTCAAGTTTTAATCCAAATCTCGGGTTTTCTGAACCTTACAACAAAGAGCTACTGTAACGACCCAGCCGGTCGCTTTGACCGTCTGCATTCCGTTCAACTATTTGAAGTTTTGAGCAACATTGTATGATGTATTCTGACTTGTGTAAATTGTCGATTTTGGTTTTCAAGTGATCCGGAGTTTGATTTGGAAGAACGAATTTCATGTAAGATGCTTTAAGATGGAAGATTTGACCAAGTTTGGCTCTTTAGTAGTTGACCTCGAATTTGAGTTTTGATAGTTTTGTTAGGTCCAGATGGTTATTTTTGCCTCGGGTGTATGCCCGGATTTGCATTTGGATGTTTCTAGAAGGTTTCACCACTAATTGGCGGAAGTTGGAAATTTGAATGTTGGAAACTTCATAATTTTACCGAGAGTTGAATTTGGGGATATCGTATTTGGATTGTGGTTCCATAAATTGGAATAGCTTCGTTATGTCATTTGGTACTTGCGTGTGAAATTTGAGTTTATTCTGAGTTGATTTGATATGTTTTGGCACGAGTTTTGGAAGTTTAAAGTTCATTAAGTTTGATTTGAGGTGCGATTCATCATTATGATGTTGATTAGGTTATTTTATCCTCGAGTAAGTCCGTGTTATGTTAATGAACTTGTCGGAATATTCGGACAGGGTCACGAGGGGCTTGGCATTATTCGAATCGATTTCGGACACTTTTTCATAAATGCATTGCTGGCTCTTGCTGATGTCTTGTGCACCCAGTGTTCTTCGCGATCGTGAAGTCAGAGGTGCACTCGCATTCGCGATTAATTGTCCATGTTCGCGTAGATTTCTGGAGATTTGGCACCACGTTGGCATAAGAGCTATCACGTTCATATAGCATTGAGGTGAGAGCTGGAGTTGGAAGCTTCGTCACCGTGTTCGTCTGTGAGGGGATCGGGGTAAGTGTTCTCCACTTGGTTTTTATTATATTTCACGAATCTGTCTTCATTTTTGGTAAGTTTCATAGAGTAAATGTTTGAGTTTTTAACACCAATTTGAGGTCGGATTTGAGTGAAACTATTATGATTGGACTCGTAATTGAATGAGTTCTAAGATTTTATGAGTTTAGTCAGGTTCTCAGGCACGGGGTAGGTTTTGACTTTTTGGTAGGTTTTGGGCTTTTGATTAAGGATTCGGACTTTATCCTTTGGAATTATTTCCTTAGGCATTAATTGATGTATTTGAGTTGCCTTTGGCTAGTTTTGAGCCGTTCGGATGTCGTTACGTGGGATGGCAGCTTTGGAGTATCATTTGGCTTGCTCGATATTGGATTTTGCTTATTCGAGATAAGTAACACTTCTAAACTAGGTGTTGAGGGTATGAAACCCCAAATTACTTGTTATGTGATTGATGTTGAGGTGATGTGCATGCTAGGTGACGGGTGTGTGGGCGTGCACTGTGTGAATGGTGATTTAGCCGATTCACTGGAACTATGTAGTTATCTTATCGAACATTTTTATTGTACTCTATTTGTTAGAGGACTTGAGCTGCAACTTATGCTAGAAATCATGTTTAGGCTATATGATGGCACTATTGGGACCCAGATTGGTCGTTCTTTGTTGTTGAGTTATTTTCTTAATTGTAGTTATATACTCAGTCGTATTCATCATTACATATCATATCTCAATATATGTTACCGTATATTTTCACATTTTGTATCATTGATTAGGGGTTCCTAGCATGAGTGTTGTGAGCCCGAGAGACTTGAGAGATTGATGACTGAGTGAGGCCAAGGGCCTGTTGTGAGTGATATTTATGGGATTGGGAAGCCCGTCATAGCAGGCTTTATTGATTCATGCTAGGATTTGTCTTATTATAGCGCTTGGGCTAGATTGCCTCCTCCGGAGTCTGCACATCCACTGTGGGCGCAGTTGCTGGTGATTTTTGGACTTGATCTGCCTGGGATTCATTTGCATTGGGCAGGATCTGCCCTAGATTCAAATATGTTCGGGTTGGATTTGCCCTGTTGATCACGCTCAACTATGTCTTATAAAAAGACTAAACGGGCGCTGCAAATATAATCTGGGGTATTAAGCCCAAATTCGATCCCACAGAGAATTGAACGTATCAACTGAGTCTATAAAATACTAAACTGTTACTTAATAACTTTTCTTAAGACTTTTGAATATCAATTTGTGTTGTTTAACTAATTCTACTAACGAAATAATAAACTAGTAATTGACTAACAATTTAATGTAAACAATAATAATAAAGGTCTAAGGTTATGGTTTCCCCCGTTGGTGAATTCTTTCTCGGATACTTCTTATAGCTTGATTAATCGTCTCTATCAATCATGAACTCTCTATCTACCATAAATCTCTCTCAAGTAATTATGATAATTTACTAGACGCACTCTCTCAAGTTACGCTAGCTAGATTTCATTACAGTTCACTTTAGATTGCACCCGAGGTATCGTTATTTCTAATCCAACCTC
The DNA here is from genome assembly GCA_005239505.1 of Nicotiana paniculata. Lineage (NCBI taxonomy): Eukaryota > Viridiplantae > Streptophyta > Magnoliopsida > Solanales > Solanaceae > Nicotiana > Nicotiana paniculata. Next base: position 1,103 of record ML353850.1, on the reverse strand, counting down.
TAAACCCTCGGTTATGACTTTCGTCTATACTCTAGGAGTGGTGTTGTTCAAACAATTACCTAAATATGCACTCTCTCTCAAGTAGATACATACTAAATAGGCACAGCTAATTGATGGCCATTCAATTAACTACAATAAGAACGTAGTTGAACAAGAGAGAATAATCAATCAAAATATATTAATATTACAAGAAGTTCATCCCCAAACGGGTTCTACCAAAACCCTAGATTAAAAACTTAGCTACTCATGTTTAGAAGAAACAAAACTACAAGAAATTGCATAATTGAAATATAAAGTAAGAAATACTAGATGTAGAAATCGATGTTCTTGCACTTCAATGGAATTTTCTCCTTCTCTACTTTGATTCACGAAAATCCCCCTTTAATTGTGTTTTAGGAGTCTATTTATAGGTTTAGGGTGAACCCTAACCGTGTAGGAGACTTCTATTTCACTTGGGAAACACTTAAACTCGTCAAACTCGGACATGGGCGAAACTGGAGACCCCTGGCGTTTGGGCTCTAACGCCCCTCTAA
>ML353847.1:0-62139 GCA_005239505.1 Nicotiana paniculata | reverse complement strand
AAAATGTTAGTCACGAGAAAGAAATGTACATCTTTTCAAAACTGTTGTAACAAAAACAGTTAGTGGTAAAAGATCATCATCAATATACTCATTCAAAAAAATGTTCTCGAATAAAACAGTTATGGATGAAAGATCTAAATCCTTGTATTCGTTCAAAAAAATGTTATCAAATAAAAAAAGTTATGAATAAGAAAACATTTCCCTCGTACTTATTAGAAAACTGTTTCCAAAAAAGTTGCGGGTAAAAACCCCAAGCTTTATAAAAACTATTACTAGTAAAAAATAGTTATTTCCTTGTATTAATATCGAAAAACTGTTACCTATGAAAAACATACGAAATACAAGAGGATATCAAAATCTGTTAAACAAAAAACAATTGCAAGCGTGAGTTTTAGACGATAACCAAACACATGTGAAATGTCATGGAAGTTTAAACAAAAAACTTTCCTTAGAAACATTCTTAAACATGTGTAAAATTCCTATCACTCTAATGCATTATCATGAAGTTGAGACTTCTTCTTCATGTCAATTATAAAGGTCCCTCTTCCATAAACTATGCCTATTACAAAAATGCACACATTTAATATGACGCCGTGCCTATTATAAAAAAGGTACGAGTAGTATAAAGCATTCCACATGCAAAACTCGAAGGTAAAACTAAAACCTCGAAAAATAAAGCAAGCAAACGACTTAAAGAGTGAAACAAAAACTCAACAAAAGTCGAACTAACATTTATATATTAAAACGGCTAAAATAGTATTAACTTATACTTAGTCGTATAAGATTTTTATATTTACATTGTGGTTCCCCTAAGTTATCATTTGGGGACTTAAAGAAAATCTAATTTTACCCCCGATGGGACTGGGGGTAACCACTAATTGATACAAAGAAAAAGAAAAAAAGGATAAACCAACTAGATCTTTTCAAGAGAGGGGTTGACTTCAGAGGCAGAAGGAGCGGGAGCAACTGAGGATGAAGAGGCATGAGCGGCTGGAATCTCACCATCAGGTGAAGAGAGGTTATGACCCTGTTGAGCCTTCTCCATGGCTTCCTTAGTTTTGGCTATTTCAGCACTAAGGTCAAAACCCTCTTGACTCATTTCCATCAATGTGTCAAGGCGAGAATTCATATACGCCTAGCTCACATCGACAACAGCCACCTCTTCCAAATCTTCATAATCTTGTGCCCGCACTTGAAGCTCAGCCCTCAACCCGTCCTTCTCCGCCTCCGCAGCTTCATGACCACACCTTAATGGAACAATCGACTCCTCTAAAGTTTGAGATTTGTCTAAAGCCCTTCGAAGATCTTCTCGAGTACGAGTGAGTGATTGCACGAGGTCGCCTGAGTATTCTTCTTTCTGCCCTAGCAAGTTCTTCAAGTCTCTAATCTCCTCTGAGGCACGGGACAGCTGCTCCGCAAACGAAGACTCCAGAACACTCTTATCTTTGTCAGCTTGACTGCAAGAAGCCCGCTCCACTGCTAGTTCTGCTACCATAAGTCTCATTTTCCGCTTCAAGGTACTCATCTCCTCTTCTAAAGCGTCCATGTCAATCCTTAGGCTATCATATTGTTCTTTCCAATTATCAACTTCTGCCTGTAACTCTCTTGTCTCTTGGTCTGTGTTTGAAATCCTCTTCATAATCTTCATGCCTATAAGGTGAATCTACAAGAAATAAACCAGTCAGATATGGTAAATTTCATATACGAGAGTGAAAGAGGATAACTTACACCATACCTTCAAAGAGGTATGCACGACCTCATTGGCCCATGTAAGAGCATCGTGGCTAGCTAGCTTTGCTTTCTCAACGGGACCTATCAAAGGCTTGAGCCACACTTCAGGCTAACCGTCTTCTTGAAAAGGTTTCCCTCAGCTGGAACCTCTATTACCACCTGCCGCATCTCTCTGCTGGAAGACCCTACTTCCCTAACGGAAGGCATGGAAGCAGGCAGAGATGGAAAAGCAACAAGCACAGAAGGTTGAGGAGCTGGAGAAGCCACGGGCAAAGAAGCAGGCACAGAAATTTGAAGAGTTGAAGAAGTTACAGGCAAAGCAGCAGCAAAAGTTGAGATAGCCAAAAGAATAGACGAAACAGCTTCTCTCAAAGAAGCAGGAAAGACAGCAGCCAAAGGGACGTCGTTAGGAGCAAGATCAATACCACTATGAATAGGGGAATGCGAAACATCATCAAATACAGGGGGCTCAATCACAGACACGGGAGGCAAGGTTGAGGTAGTAGGCTCATCATCTAAGACCATTCGCCTTCTCCGTGGCCTGTGCACTAAAGCACTCTCTTCCTCTTCCTCTATAGAACGAGACTCACTAATCTTCCTATTCGAGGAAGATGAACCAACAATAATTTCCTGGGCTTGATCCAAGGACATCTTCGGGATAGAGGAAGCAGACACCCCACGAGCAGAGAATCCTATTAAAAAGGGAAAAAAGTTAAAAGACAAAAAAAAAGACTCGAGTAAGGAAAAAAGCAAGAACAAAAGCTTCACTTACCGTGGGTCTTTACTTGCCAACCATACCTCCCAGTGAGGTACTTCCAAGATATTTCTTCTGAAGAAGCAACAGATAAAAGTTTTTCTATGCAATCACGAATACCGGAGACATTCTCAACAGTATTCATGATTGCTGAGAAAAGGAAAATAAGCAGATACGGTGTTAAATAAAACATCTCAAGTCAAAACAAGAAAAAGAAAATGCAAGCTAAACCATACTCACGTGTGCGATTCCACTTCTCAGGGAAGGGAAGATTTTCTTCACCCACTAAACCAGCGGTGGGAATAGCAATATACCGGAGGTACCAACCCCTATCCTTATCGTCTCCTGGGGTTACCAACACTCTTTTTCTTCTAGCAGTCAGAGTAAAAACCCCTTCATGAAATAAGGTAGGAGAGTAGAGGTAATAAGATGGTTGAAGGTATAAGGAACCGAGGCTAAAGAAGCCAAACTCCTAAGGCATGCGACAACTCACCACACAAGCGGGCCAACTTGTCCTAAGCAGATATTGAAAAAATGGAAAAACTCAATTATAACTGGGTCAATGAGGGATCTAAATCCTAAAGTGAAAGGATACGTATAAACAAAATAATATCCCGTCTTGTAAGACGTTATTCTTTGATTACTATTCGGAATACAAATAGGAAAGTCAGATTTCCAAAAGCATTCCTACGAACAAGGGAAATCTGACCCTCAGTTATAAGGGTTGGATATCTTTCTACACTATTAAGAGAAGAATATTGATCTAGAACTAGACTATCCCTAGCGAAAACAAACTCAGCAGGGACAATTTCATCGACTCTAGGTTCGCGAAGGCGTTCGCCTCTACCTCTAGACAAAGACCGAGAAACCCTAAATCTCGGAGAAACTGGAGATCTAGTGGAAGGAGAAACAACTATCTGAGAAGAAGAAGAGCCCCTCGAAGGAGTGGATCCTAGACTTCTAAGACTACCACCGCTCCGACTCCTAGTCATAGCAGAAGAAGGCACTAAACTTTCAATATCTATTACTCTTTGAGGTTAGTTTGAAAAAGACATGTTTACAAAGGTAAAGAAGAAAGTTCTTTACAAAAGACAAAGTTAGAAAAGTGTTTCGTGGAAGTAAAGAAAAGAAAACATGATTTTATACTTGAAGACAACCGTCAAACATGAAGAAAAAGGAAAATAATGATGAAAAGTCATAATTGAAGATATCACTTCGGGACTGTCACAGCCGCAAAAAGCCCTAAAAGGTGCTGAGTAAATGCAGAACCAATTTGAAAAGGACACGTGGTATGAGCATTAGATGGAAGTGACAAATGATGCCTATGGTGCAAAGAAGGATACAATGATTCAAGGAAAAGCGGCGGCAAAATATTCCCGCCATAAATGAATATCCACTTACCAAATATTAATCGTTAAATATATGGTAAGTAGGGGGACTATCTGTATTGGTAAAAAAAGAGTTTCACACGTAAGCCAGCTTTTGACAGCTCAGCTAGTCACGTAGACACAGGAAAACGCGATTGCTGGACGTGACTCCTTGAAGAGATACGGTACAAAGAGGCATGGTTCAGTAAACCCACGAACTTATCATCCACGGGAAACTCAACTTGATCAAAATGGGAGAGAGGCACGGTCAGAATGAATCTAGACAAAGCTACGAGCAGATCCAGGGACCCACAATTGATTACTCGAACATTATGTAACTGAACCCCAATTACCGTTATCCTTTGTAACGCCTCATTAATGTATTAATTATTCATTAATAAGTGACCATAGCAAGAACCGTACGTTATAAGAATCTCCTATATAAGGAAGGGGAATACAACTTGTAAAGGCATCTGATTCTCGAATACAATCAACATCGATCTTTTATTTCTGCAATATTGTTTATTGTTCATTTTTCCCATTATCTTGATTATCAGTAACCCGTATTCATATTAAAAATAAGCTTTAGTCAAAGGGTCTAATTCTTTGGTTAAACACTCATCAAAATTCTGCCCCAGTTAACTAAGTGACTTTCTGGCTATTCTGTATACTGTTGTTGGTTGAACTTGCTTCAGAATTTTGAGGCTCCTCCTCAAAATTTTGAAGGTCCTCCTCAAAATTCTGCCTAGGTTTCTGATTATGGGGAAAATGGAAATTTAATTGAATTGTTACTGAAACCACAGGGCTACCTACGTATCCTTTCTTAAACGGGAATCAGGTCGAGCATAGTTCAATTCCATAGTGTAATGAAGGCTCTCTTTTCTGCGTCTTCTTCATCCATCCAGATTTTATGATAACCCATGAAGCAATCCTCAAAGGATTGGAGTTCATGCTTGGCGCAATTGTCGATCAGAATGTGTATATTTGGTAGTGGGAAATCATCCTTGGGACTTGCTCTATTTAGATACTGATAGTCGACACACACCCTGACTTTTCCATCTTTCTTTGGAACCGGTACAATGTTGGCTAACCAGGTTGGGTACTCAACTACCCTGAGGACTTTGGCTTTGATCTTCTTGGTGACTTCCTCCTTGATTTTCAGGCTCATGTCTGGTTTGAACTTTCTGAGCTTCTGCTTCACTGGCGGACACATTGGATTTGTAGGTAACTTGTAAGCTACTATGGATATGCTCAATCATGTCAGATCGTCGTATGACCATGCAAATATATACTCATACTCTTTCAGGAAACGAGTGTATTATTGCTTCTATGACGGTGACAAGTGGATGCTTATGCGAGTTTCTTTGATGGTTTCAGAATCTCCCAAATTGACTATCTCGATTTCGTCCAGGTTGGACTTAGGCTTGTTCTCGAAATTCTCAACTTCTATGACAATTTCCTCAGGTATCACATCTTCTTCTTCTATTTCTTCCGAGTCACTGTCCTGTGTTGCGTTGTCTCATTACATGTCACAGTCGTTGGTTCATCAAGATAAGAAATAGTAATGTTGTAGAGAGAAAGATATGAAAGAAAAATAGTAATAATAAAACATCAAGCCATTGATAAATATTAAAATGTCAAACAAAGCGATTTTCCATAACTCAAACAATGTTTTTCGAAATGAAATACTGAAAATATTGTTTAAAACAAAATGATCAAGAAGAATTATTTTCAAAAATAAATGATGCTAGCATCCATGCTACCCCGGGACTCGTGGGGCTCTTGATGGTGTAGCGATCCAGTTTCTGAGAAATGTTCCCTTCTCCACTGTCTGGATGATAAGTCCTTCTTCCTCATCCTCCTCAACTATCACACAACAATCCATATCATCATCTTCTAAAAACATATTCCTCAGCGCAGCCAAAGCTTCTTCATCCTCGAATCCCCATATTGTATCGGTCTGCTGAAAAGTCTGACTCAAATGCGGAACTGGCTGCTCGAAAGGGTAATAGGGACCACGCCATGGTGGAGACCAATCCCAACCTCTACGATCTTGTCACAGTAGGTTCTCAAATGTACCTTTGTGTCGCCCGTTCCATCAAACATTTCTAGCTTAGGAGGTTTGCAACCCTCTGGCAGTTCAGCGTCTGGCTGAATGCACAGGTCCTCATAATTCAGACCTTCAATTCCTTTACCTCCTTCAACACCCTGGACTCGCTTGTGAGCTTCTTGAGCTCCTCTGCCATGTTTTTAATAAGCAGGTCCTTCTCGGTAGATTCTGGTGTATATGAGATTGATTAAGTGGAGTAGGGTAGGATTTCCACATATATGGGATTGTTTTTATGAATGCCGGGGGTTTGGGTGTAGTGGTGATCATTGGTTGAATTTTGAAGATCGGGGATAGGCTGTGGGGTATTCTGAGGAGTGTGATAAGTGGTTTACGGATATTGAGTCGGGAGATGCTGGTGTTGAGGGGGTGTAGGTATGGGTAAAGGATTAGGATTTTGGGGAGGTGTTGAATATTGGTGGGGTGCGGAAGGATTTTGTGGACGTTGGTTTGGTGTGTTTTGAGGAGGTACTGGGTTTTGGGTGTTTGGTTGGTTGATATCTGGGACGTTTAGGGTGAGGGAGAGGTTTGCCAAGTTGCGGACATGCTCAAGCTCCCCTTTCAATTCAAGTAATTTTTGTTCCAGTCGTAAGACCAAATCATTTGGTGTCGGAGTACTCTGACCATCGGAAGTTTCCACGTTCTCAGCATGTGTAGTGTTGTCTTTCCTGAGACCATTCATATCGTCCATCTTATCTTTCCCTTTGCTTTTTCAATTACTTGAAGGAGGAGGAGGTGGAGGGTCTCTGGATCTGGTGTGATATGCTCATGATGCCAGTATGTGTGAACCAACCTTGGGAAATGAGAATAATCAAAAAGAAAGAAAAACAAAAAGGTATCCAAGTCAGTAAGAATTCTGGAAAAGTATTTGCAGTATTTAAACACACATTGCAGAAATGTAAACTTACATCCTGATTTGGGAGCCTCGTTGTGCCCGAGGTAGGCCTAGCGACAAGTAGATTTGGAGAAATTTAATGCTAATAACTGCCTCATTTCATTAACGTAATAAATAAGATGAATCTAAAACAACAATAAATAAATAAGTCATTAATGGCGTTTGCCTTATTACATTCAAAAAGTAATTCCAAAACAAATAAACCTAATCTACTTGGTCCCAGAGGGACCCTCTCCAGGCTTGGCTATCTTGGCTCCATCGATCAGGTTCCCCAGGTCGTGCATGTCCAGTAGCAGGTATGCCTTTTCTAGATGTCCTCCTTCGTTACCCTCGGCATTCTGGCAATCTATGACTCTTTTCCTCATCTTCCCCTCTAAATCCATTAAACCCTGCTCCAGATACTTCAGCCTTTCCGTTGACCTAGTAGCCATTTACCTCCATTCATTGATTGCCTCCATATCGATCTTATGTTGTTCCAAATGCTCGGCCTCGGACTTGTGAACTCTTTTGTGCAGTCTGTTATACTTCACCTTTGCTTCAGCAACTTCATCTATGACCTTGTTCCCTTGACCGACTCCTGGATCGACTATTCCCACTATACTATCGTCCAACCATGACGGGTAGAAGTACACATGCCCTGCGTGGTATCGATCTGGTTCGATGGTGTCCTTTTCCACAATGACCTTCAAGTTCCACATGTGTTGAGCTTCACATTTGTACGGGAAGCCATCATCTTGAAAATCTACTCTGTAGTGACTCATTTTTTAGACTCGCGGTATGACTTGTTTTCTACCAGCTTGTCTCATGACCCTGATAGGAACATAGGGGTGTATTCCCCGTAACCCTATCAACACCAAATGCGGAACATCCCTGGATCTGATGATGAATTCACTGGTAGGGAACCACTCGAACATCCAATGAACTTGTTCCTTGGTCAGATTGTCAAAAAATTATACCTATGCTGTAGCATTCTCTGGTTGAGCAAACCTGTCTGGGATAAAGGTCATTCTTTTGGGGTAATGGAAAGCTATGTGACCATTCCACGGTGTCCGTGGAAACTCTTGGCGGTATTGGCCTCTTTGGATATGTTCTAGCAACCAAATCTGCAGCAGCAAGTTACAACTCTCGGAATGTTTGAACCCTTTCTGGAAATGATACAAAGCCCGATATATTTCTGCTATAATCATAGGAATAATATTGTATGTTTGTTCCTCGATTCCCTCCATCAAAGCTTTGGTTACCATGGCCAGTCTGGTGTGAATCATGTCCCTTTTTCTTGGAAACACTATCATACCCAAAAACCAGATGATGAACACGAAAACCCTATGATGAATCCAACCCAGGGAGGTGATGGAGAACTCGTTATGAAAGATACGGTAAGATTTTCCGTGTCCGTATCATTCATAAAGGAAGTCAAAAGGTATGTAGGACTTTTTCAAACATACCAAGTCGTCATTCTTTCTTACACCCATCATTTTCAGAAACCCCCCGAGCGTGCAATTTTCCGGTACTAATAAACCAGGACTGTCCCAAGGTAGTTCAGCGAATCCCTCTATTTCCTCCAAAAGAGGAGTCATTTCTATGTTGCCAAAATGGAATATGGCCCTTTCTCTGTCCCAGAACATAGTAGCAACCTGGATCAACGTTTTGTTTGGTTGAATGTCTAATAAGGAAGGTAAGTTCCTGAGGACCCTTTTCACATGATTTTTATCGCTTGATGGAAGGTCTTCCCACCTATCTAGCAATAACGGTGGTATGTTTCGGACCATGCCGAACCTGGGGACTTCGTGCCTCATTTTCTGCAAAACAAACAGAGTTAGACCCTTTCCCCTTCCGGATTCGACTACTTATACATTAACGATTAGCATATCGGCATTTATTTCTCCAAATAATGCACAGATCGTGGTTGCGTCTGTTGGGATTATGGAAACCCCGGTGGACTTTGGACAAGGCTTTACTTAAAGGGTTATTATGCGGAAAACATATTAACCTAGGCTAGGTTTGACCATGATACATGTACAGTTATTATCAGAGTAAGGTTTCTATAGAGGTCTAGACTGGTACCCTCAAGCGGACAACTTGAGGGGGAAAGGCAGGGAACTGTCGATTGCACCGTTGAGCGACTAGTTTTACCGAAAACAAGCCTTTCCAAATTCAAAAAGGGTGATATAGGAAGAGAGCAGACACTCATCAAGTGTTGCTAATTACGCACTAGTGGAATATGATGTTGAGCATGATTTATGCAAAAAGAAAATAACACGTTCTCAAGTATTTGCACGATGAAAAATGATAAAATGTGGTATTTAATAATTGTAAAGGCATTTAAGAAAGAAAACAAAGAGACAAGTCAGTTTTCATAGTAAAAAGTAATAAACAAGGAAGAGAAATCTAGTGAGCATTAATGGAGGTAGGCAAATAAATTCACATAGAGTGGGAAGGGGAGGGGAAGAGTCACTAAGACAAGAGAGCTATATGTAAGCAAGCAAAGACATGTTTAAAGAATAATTCAAAAAACAGGTTCGTTATGGTAAGAGACTAAAAATAATCCCCAGCAGAGTCGCCATGCTATCGTGCCCCCGTTTTCTTGCGAAATAGGGTTTCGACATTTTTGGGACAACTCCTTTTGAGAGGGTAAGGAATTGGAATTGATAGATTCTCCACCTAACGGATTAAGGTGCGTTAGGGCACCTAGAGCAGATAACTCACATTACCAGTTTACATCACGAGAGATCGGGTAAGGGCTCAAATTACCTTGAGGAGAAGGTGTTAGGCACCCCTCGAGGTCCACAATGGTGAGTCCCGGCCGAACTTACATTAAGAGAATTAGTCTAAGGGAAAGAAAGCAATTTGTACAAATAAAATACTTGATTTATTTTAGAACAGGAATATGGGGGGTCCTGAGTTTTTTAGCCTATATGATCACCCCGTGCAATACTTTTTAGCTCCCTCAAGTTGGGGCGCCACTCATAGTATTTAACGCACGGACTATCATCTCCTACTACTCGATTAATATCTTTAAGTTGTTACTTAAGTGTTCTAGTCGATTCTAATTCATTTCCTATGCGTGCACTGCACGTCCCTTACCTATGGCCCTGGAGGTATTAGGACCTCTATTTGGGATAGTTCTAGTCCCAACCTATGTTGCTCAAAAATGTAAAAGTCTAGGCTACAAGCAAAAACAATTAGGACTTTCAGATAGCAAGAAAATATGGGCTCATATTGACCTCCACACATAAACAACAAAGGCACGCAATTGATTGACAGACTTAATTTAAAGTCTTATAGGCAGGATATCTATGTGAGAAATAAGCAAGCAGTGATTTATAGAAGCAATTTCATTAAGGAGAATGTTAAAACCTATTGTTTGCCTACTGATTTTATTCAGTAAAATATCTAGGCATTTCAGACAATAATGAATCACAATTACGAATCCAGAATTGTTATTTGATCCTATAGGCATATTGTCTAAGTGATTGACAATGGCGATTTGTGATGACCCAAAAGGTCATCTTGTGTAATTTAGCAGAAACTATGTTTCGAGGCCCCGAAAGCCTCCGTTAATCTCACCTCGTTGTGCGTGCACAGCCCGAGCGCGTAGCCGGGAAGTCTTTATGTGGAAATGTGTTGAACTGTTAAATTTGTGATAATTAATGGAATAAAGTTGACTTTGGTCAATATTTTTGGTAAACGGAACCGGACCCATGATTTGATGTTCCCGGAGGGTCCGTAAGAAAATATGGGACCTGGGTGTATGCCCAGAATCGAATTCCGAGGTCCCAAACCCGAGAAATGAATTTTTAAAGAAATTCTGAAAATAAGAAAGACTTTTGAAAAATGAACTTTGAGGTGAAATCTGCGTTACCGGGCCCATATTATGGTTCCGGATCCCGGAACAGGTTTAATATATGTTATGCGAGTTATCTGTGAAATTTGGTGTAAAACGGACTTGAAATGACGTGGTTCAGATCGAAATTGGAATGTTTGAGCTTTATGAAGTTTTAAGAAAATTCTATGAGTTTTGAGGTTTAATTCCTTGTTTTGATGTTATTTTAGTGGTTTAATTAGTCGAATAAGTTTGTAGGATGATTTTGGAAGTCGTGTGTATATTTGGTGTTATTCCGAGTTGTATAGGTCAGTTCGGCACGTTGTTAGTGAAGTCTAGAAAACTTAAAGTTCCTAAGTTTGGTTCTTGGGGTTTGGGGGTGTGATTTTGAGTTTTAGCGTTGTTTGGGTGTTCCGAAGGCTCGAGCGAGTTCGTGTTATGATTTGGGACTCGTTGGTATATTTGGACTAGGGCTCGGGTGGGCCCAGGTGCCTTCCGGGCACCTAATGGGGCTAAAAACCAGTCAAACATAGCTGCTGGTGCACCTGTTCTAGTGTGACCGCAGGTGCGGTTGCCCAGTCGCAGGTGCGGGATCGCTCCTGCGGTCCCCAGCATCGCAGGTGCGATTACCCAATGGCCTGGTCGATTATCGCGGGTGCGGAAAATATTCTGCAGAAGCGGAGCCGCAGGTGAGGTCTCCACTCCGCAGGCACGGGCCCAGGCTCCCCAGCCCATTTCCGCAGGCGCGATATTTTCCTCGCAGGTGCGGGACCGCTCCTGCGGTCCCCGAGCCACAGGTGCGGAATCACTGTGCAAGTAGTGTGTTTTATATACGGGTTTCAAACCCATTTTTCTCATTTCTTTCTTCTTCCTTGGGAGATTTTCCTCCATTGTTAAGGGCTAACGACCTGGTCTTCTAAGGTAAGTGAACTCTACTCAAAAATTAGCTTCATGCATGGATTCTAGCTTAATTAACTACATAAATTAGTGCAAAAATCAAGAATTTGGGTAATAACCTAGAACTTGTAACCATTTGAGAATTTTCTGTGAATTGGCCATGAAATCAAGTAAGAATCGTATATTAATTATCCTTAGGCTTTGGATGAGTGTCCCCTTCGAGAATTATTGGAATCCGAGCAAGCAGGCCCGAGGTCGAATTTTGGTATTTTTGGAAGAATGCTAAGAAATGGATAATTAGGCTATGGGATCGATTTTTTTGAGTCATTATTGATATACTTAAGTTAATTATGTCTAGATATTGTTGTTCCGGAGTTGAGTTCAAAAAGAAAGGCGGTGTTAGAGGCTTGATTGCTATTTTTGGACCCGAGGTAAGTGTCTTGCCTAACTTTGGTGAGGGAATAGGTATTGTATGCTATGTTAAGTGTTTATCATGTTAAATGCATAGGTGAGGTGACGAGTATCTATGCATTGTGTGTCAATCATGCCCGTGGTCTATTTTTGATAAAAAACCTTATTATTACTTCCATGTTCGTTATAATATGCAATTGTCTCTACTTGGAAGTTGATTAATGTTTAAAACGCTGGTTGATGAACTCATGATGTATTGGTTTGATTGAGAACCCAATTGTAAAGTATGTATTTGAAATTATTGGTTATAGCTGAGACCCTGGACGGGCAATCGTTACGATATTGACTGATACTTTCCCCTTGTTGGGTGATTTGAATTGTATTTCCACTATGTTGTATTCCTTGCCATTGATATTGTCATTGTTTTGGTGAGGAAGAGTGTAAAAGCACGAAGGGTGATGCTGTGCCATGATTCACATTCATTACGTCATAATTTGCATAGTGAGGAAGAGAGTAAAAGCACGAAGGGTGATTCTGTGCCGTGATTGTGATGTTTTATGCACGAGGGGACATTTCCTGTCGTGATTGTGATGTTTTATGCACGAGGGGACATTCCATGTTGTGATTGTGATGTTTTATGCATGAGGGGACATTTCGTGCCGTGATTGTGATATTTTATGCACGAGGAGACATTTTCGTGCCATGTTTATGTTGTTTATGCACGACGGGACATTCCTGCCATATTTTATATTATTATGCACGAGGGGACATGCCGTGCCGTTTCTTTTCACTGTTTTAATTTGTGTTGTCAATACCCGTTATTATTTTAGACTGTTGTTTTCGTTTCCGTCATTTCAGTATTTGCTACCTCTTACCCCCAGCATCTTCTTCCCCGTAATTGTATTCTTGTTTAGTTTCTACTATACAATTGAACTGCACAGGTACATTTCGTTGCCGTGTCCTAGCCTCGTCACTACTTCGCCGAGGTTAGGCTCGGCACTTACTCAGTACATGGGGTCGGTTGTACTGATGCTACACTTCACATCTTATTATTGTGCAGATCCCGCACTCGGACCCGGTGGGCAGCGTTGAGGGAGTCTCCTTCAGTTCACCATAGAGGCTTCAAGGTATACCCACTGGCGTTCGTGGGCCTTGGCGTCTCTCCTATCCCTAGTTCTTCATTTTTGTCTTGTTCTTCCTCTAGTTCTCAGAGATAGTCATGTATTTCCTTTCAGACTTTGTATTTAGCACTCCTATAGACAATTCGTGAGTTTGTGACTCCAGGTTTTGGGAAATTATTGCGACACTGTATTATGTTGTCTTTACTTAGCTCTGAAACTTTATCTATTTCCGATGTTAAGTTGTGAACTGTTTTTAGCTTATCCTGTTATCTCAGTATTATCATGTTAGTTTAACTGTACACGTTGGCTTGTCTAGCGGGTTCAACATTAGACGTCATCACGACCCAAAGGTGGGATTTCGGGGCGTGACACGATTATATTCAGAACCAATAGAATCCTCTAGGCATGACTTCTATGAGCGAATTGATTTAAATCCTATAGGCATGATCTCTAGGTTTGAAATTGATTTTAGTCCTATAGGAATGATATCTATTAAGCAGTACATGGGCAGAAATTGTACCTATTGCCAGAGAACAATTGAACCAAACATTGGGGGTCTTATAGGCATGATTGTTAACACATGTTTATTGGACGAGTTACTGTAACCTATAGGCAGGATTTCTAATGCAATTTTAATCCTATGGCAGGATTTCTAATGCAATTTAATCCTATAGGAAGGATTTCTAATACGCAAGCATGGTACAGCACTCACATGATTTTAACAAAGATGATGTAAAACAAGATTAACAGAACAAATGAAACCTTATTGGCAGGATTTCTACCTGAATTGCCCAAAGAAAATAAAGGCACTTCCCAATTTTACTATACACCCCAGAATCTGTTCATTACAAACTTATTACAAACCTTAGTAATGAATAAATTACATAATAGTAATAAAATAAACTATAGGGAGCCTTCATTAGGCCCAAATAAACCTGGGAAACCAGGCCTGCAAACCAATCAACTTTGAGGCTCATTTCATAGGGACAGCATAGCCAAGAATGGGTGATTCACCCATAGCACATATAGAAACCAGGTTTCCAGTGTGTCAAAGTTCCCAAGGGCATCAGGGACCCAAGGCAATGCTCACACCAGAACCACAAATTCAGAAGATGTTTCACAAGAGATTGGTAACCAGTTCCAAGTGTGTAAGAGTTCACAGGAGTCTCACATGGACCCTGAGCACTGCTCACACTGGGGGTGGTTGAGACCTAAGGGACTAAGAGTGGAAGTTTTAAAAGAGTGACAGCAAAAGGAGGTAGGGACAAATTTTAAAACAGTGCTGAGTTCAGAAGAAACAAAGTTCAGAACACAGAATTGCATTCAGCAAAACAAGCAAGGTTTGTAAAGTACATAGTTTCAAAGAGACCTAATTATACTAAGTGAGCAGGCTGACATTTAGGACAACCATTGCTTAATCACAGAAACAATTAAGGCAAAACAGTCAGATTATCACATGACATGTTAGCAAACAAATTGACATGACTCATGAATTAAGTAACAACACATATATGCAAAGTTAGGATAAGTTAACTAATATAGTATCTTAAGGAATGCAAAGTTCAGAACAGGTGCAGGATTAACAAACAGTGTGCATGGACAAGTTTAAACATTAAACCAGCATTTAAGAGGATTCATATTATTCAAAATAACTAATCTTAAATTAATAGTATTAACTATAGGACTAGATAAAGTCATAGAAGCATAAAGGCAGAATCATACTCGGAATTTAAACATGCTGGTAGAGCAACACATATTATGAAAAATATGGAGAATAAAGTAACAAGGGATTATGGCTTACCAGTTAAGCAGGAAAGCAAGTAACCACAACAGTAAGTCCAGAATCATATAGCCTTGGCTTTAATCCGGCCAAGACCAGAAACAATGAGCAAAGAGAATTAGAGTAAAGAATCTAAGTTTCAATGAGAGTATTAGAGTTCGAGTCTATCTTAAAGGGGAGAGGGGAAAGGGTTTTAATAGTGTTCAATTAGACAGAAAAATAAGGGAAATAATCAAACACATATAGGTAAGGAAAGCAATTAATCATAAAATCAATTGAAGTCAAAGTTCAGTCAATTAACAGGGCATAACAGCGTGTAATCAGGCGAGTAACAATTAAAATAAGAAAAATATCAATTAACAGTCAATTTCAAGGCAAATAAGGTAAGAAAATAAAGAAATATGGTATATTGATCAGAAGTAAGGAAAATTTTAGTACGAAAAAGGAAAATATTTAAAATCAGTAAAGAAGGAAAGGTTTAAACCCTAATTTTTAGGTAAAACACATAAATCAGCAGAACTAAAAAGACAATGTAACGACCCGACCGTTCGTTTTGAGCTCTAGCGCGTCGTTCAGCGGTTTGAAGTCGTGAGCAGCTCCGTTTCAGGTATTATGACCCGTGAGCGTGGTCGGAATTGAATTCCAGGAAGTTTAGAATTGATTTGGAAAGGAAATTCTCATTTGAAAAGCCTTAAGTTGGAGAAATCAACTAAGATTGGAATTTTGAGTAAATGATCTCCGAATCATGATTTGAAAGTTCCAGCAGGTTCGTATGATGATGTCGGACTTGGGTATATGTCCGGATCAGGTTTTGGATAATCCGGGAGCGTTTCAGCGTATATTATGGAAGTTAGCATTTTTGAAGGATTTCATGAATTTGGGTTTGAAGTGCATGTCAGTGAGGTTGATGTCTGTTTGGGGTTTCGAGTCTAGGAATAGCTCCATATGGTGATTCTGGAGTTGGGAGCGTGATCGGAAGTGAATTCGGATGTCTGGAGGTCATTTGAAGTCATTTGGCTAAAGATAGAAATTTAAAGGTTTTTGGGAAATCAACCCGGAAGTGGAAGTTTTGATATCGAGGTCGGAATACGATTCTGGAAGTTGGAGCAGGTCCGTAATGTTGAATATGAATATTATGCAAAATTTGAGGTCAATTGGACGTGATTTGATAGGTTTCGGCATCGGATGTAGAAGTTTGAAATTCTAAGTTCTTAAAGAGATGGATTTGAGTGCGATTCATGATTTCGGCGTTGTTTGATGTGATTTGAGGGCTCGAGCAAGTCCATGTTATGTTTTGGGACAGGTTGGTATGATTGGACGGGGTCCCGGGGCATCGGATGGATTCCGGGTGGTTAACGGATCAAAGTTGAAGTTGGAAAAAGGTTGGTTTCTGCTGTCATCTGGTGTAACCGCACCTGCGAGGCTTTGACCGCGGGTGCGGCTTGGGAGTCGTAGGTGCGAGAGTGGGCAGACTTGGTTGGGAACCGCGGGTGCGATGGATATTCCGCACCTGCGATGATGCAGTTGTGGGCAGTGGGGGCGCGGGATATTCCTCACCCCCACTCCTTCACATCTCTTCTCCACTTCCCCACTTCACTCATGCCTCACCCCCACTCCTTCACATCCCTTTTCCCACTTCCCCCACTGATCTCACCAATAACCCATACATCTATAAATAACACACACAAAAAAAAGGTTCGGTCTGGCATTTTGAATAGAAGAACGACAGATACCTCAAATTCAAAAGAGGACAGTGCCTCCCTTCCTTTTCTGATTTTAGAGGTTGCCGGCAAAGTTCCCGTTCGTGGTCAGATCTGCTCTTAGATCAAGTTCCATTACTCCGAAGTTTTTATCTCTAATTCATTGTTACTAAGGTTCGTGTTTTTTTTCTTCTACTGTTTCAATAGAATTTATGTTCATAAATCTCATTTTTTCTGTATTTTGATTGCTAGTTTGTCAATGCCAAGTCAAAAAGTTTCTATCTTTCTTGCATTTTTAACTTAAAAAATTCTAGTTTCGGTTTGTTGGCCAAATTGCAACCAATATGTTTTATAATTTTGCTTGTTGGTTTTATTTTCTTTTGGTGGTGAGCTAATTATGAATTAAGATGCAATGACTTAGATGAGTTTTTATTTTGCATATTAATAGTATATTTAACATNAAAAAAAAAAAAAAAAAAAAAAAAAAGAGCTGCAGCTGACTACCCAAAAAATTCCATTCCCCTTTTTTCATCTCATCTTCCTCAAAAGAGAGACCTAACCCCAAAACACTAAGACTTAATCACAAAGAGTGCAGCAAAAACCAGTAAAATCTCAATGTAAAACCATCACTATTAGCACCTATAATCACCCATTAAAATACATGTACATGTTTGTTCCTCATGGTAGTTGAGAAGTAATTTCCATTATTTTTTAAGTGATGTGCATAATGGCTAAAAAATAATATAAGAATTTTGGTTAAAATTTTGTTTTGGCTACTTAGCAAATCTTTTTTAGCTAACATAATAAAGTTAGGAATTAACAGCAAATAAGAGTTATAATTGTTCTTGATTTAAGATCTCTTTTGCCTCTTCCTTCTTTTGATTTAATTGTTAATTAGTTGTCTATCTCCTCAGTTTACTTGCATAATTATCCTGGAGGAAATAGCATGTTAATCATTCTTGTTGCGTTCTTTTTGCTATGGAGAATTATTCTTTTCTTTCCCCTTTGTTAAAGACAGAAGCTTCGTTAGGAATATTTTCATTCCCGATTTTTCTTTAACTTCGAGAATAAATAAAGCTGGCCCACTTCTCCCATAATAGATGAATGCCTTGTAATTTTAAATAGAGAGTAGTAAGTTATAAATATTTCTAAATATAGATAACTTGTCAATACTCCAAATAACTAAATATTTCCCGACTTCCATGCAACTCCATTTTCGTAACAGTTGCCTTGGCAATAATCTCGAGACTAGTTTGGAAAAAATACTCTTAATTCACAGAAGGCTTTAGGCACGTTTTTTTTTAATAAATTATCGTGAGTATGTATACGTTCGCGTGACATAATTACGATTCTCAAAATTAAAACCGAGGTATGCTTCCGCGCAACTTTGGGCGAAACTATCTTAATAATAATAAAGTGCTATTAATTGTGTACACGGTCGCGTGACACGATTACGATTTAAAAAATGAATATCCGTAGAAATTCTTTTAGGCGCACAATTAATATACTATCCTAATAGTGTACACGTTCGCGTGACATGATTATGATTTTCGCAAATAAATCAAAGTACGCGTCCGCGCGACTTTGGCCGAACAACCCTAATAACTAATAAAACATGATAAATTATGTACACGTACCCGTGATATGATTTTTAGTGTGCCGAATAAAACGGGTTTACACACGTGTGATCCATTTTGAAGATAAGCCCACAAAACGCCATAATTAAATGCGGTAAAAGGTAAAACATACATAGGTTCTAAAACACGTAATAATTCGTTAATTAATCCAGGTACATGATTGTAAAGCGATTGTGCTAAAATCACGGAATCCAAGAGTGCCTCACACCTTCTCCCGGGTTAACAGAATTTCTTACCTAGTATTTTGTATTCGCAGACCATAAATAAGAGTCAATTTCCTCGATCTAGGATTTAAAATAAGTCGGTGACTTGGGACACCATAACAATTATTCCAAGTGGCGACTCTAAATCAATAAATAATCTCATTTCGAATAATGTCACTTTGATTGGAAAAACCCCATATCCCTTGACGGGAAAAGGAGGTGTGACAGCACCTGCGGGATCGCAGGTGCGGAGGAAGGACCGTAGGTGCGGAAATCGACCTGGGAAGAAGGTTTTAAAACGAGAATTTGGGGTTCATTGTCTTCATTTTTCATGGTTTAGGCGATTTTGGGAGAGCCTTTCAAGGGAACTTTCACCAAGCATCAAGAGGTAAGTTGTTTCTACTTGTTTCTAAGGTTAAATACAAGATTATATGCATGGATTAGGCATGGAAATTGGTAGGAAAATTGGGAAACTTTGAAGAAAATCTAGAATATGGAAAATGTGGACTTTTGCCACGAATTGAGCATGAATATTTGATTAAATTATATATTTGAGTTAGTAAGGCTACGGGTAGAACGTACCTTGGTCCCAAAATAAAAGGTATGAAACCCTAATCTAGGTAAACCATAAAATTGATAAAAAATAAAGGTAATGAATCAAATATTTTAGTAAAATGAACATAGACAGGAAGTTGCTCAAAAAGAAAAAAATCAGAATCGAACCAGGTCTGGAACCCTAATTTAGGGCAAATAAAGGAAATTAACAAGAATAGGCAGATTCACTCATAATGAAGTGAATATAGACGAGATAATGCTAAAAATTAAAGTTTGAACTAGTTTAGGTTCGAATATCAAAGAGAATTTGAAACCCTAACCTTTAGGGCTAAGTAAGAATTCACAAGAGATACGTAAAACAACCATACTCAAAAAGAATACGGGATGAACACGGACGAAATACATAATAGGTAAAGGATTTTGAACCAGATTTGGTTCGAATATCTCAAGATTTGCTTGCCATTTTAGGCAAGCCATTAGAAAATACCAAAATCGGGTAGCCAGCAAGGAGATATGACCAAATAAGGTAAGGAATCATAGATTGATTCCATTCATGGGGTTAGAATCAAGGAGATTTTGAGTGACAGCGCTAGGGTTTTGAGAGGAGAAGAAGAATAGAGAGTTTGAGGGCGTAGGAATGGGTGAAAATAAGTTAGGGTTAGACGGGTAGGTTATAATTAAAAAGGGGTGGAGTGGTACGAGTCGTTGATCTTCAGAGATCAACGGTTGTGATTTAAAAAGGTTGGGTCGGGTGTTTTAGACGGGCATAGGTCTGGGTTAATGGGTATTTGGGTATTGGGTATTGGGCCGGTGTATTGGGCTGGGATAATTCAGTAGTGTATAGGTCCGAAATTGGGTTTTTAGGGGCTGCATTTTAAATACCTAATTTAATAAATAAATAATTTATAAAAACTAATTAATAAATAGAAAAATATTGCTTGTGGATGAAAATGATTTTAAACAATTACTTAACATTATAAAAATATAAAAAGTCTTTTTCTTGTATAAATAATGTAATTATGCATATGTATGGGCTATTATTGCAAAATATGCAATTTTAACCTAAGGATGAAAAAATACAATTATAATAAATATATAATAATTACTTATATAATAAAATACAGGAATAAATTGATTAAAAGCTTTTTAAAAATTATAAAAAATTACGAAAAAATACTTGATGATGCTCATGCACTATTTTGATGGTATATATGTATATTTAAAAATATATGAGGTAAAAATTGGGTATCAACACTATATTGATGATATAATGATGACTAAAGAAAAATAATATATTTTTTCATGAAAAGGCATGAAGCTTATCCCACTTGATTTTCTCCATTCTTGAAGTGAATGTGATAGCGGTGCATAATAAGTCTAAATGAAGACAAGCGGTTAACCAATGAACGTGGGCGTGCCAAAGACCAAAATAATAATAGTCATCAGTTTGGTAATTATAAAAAGGAGAGCAATAAGGGTTCTCAAAATAATTCTTTAAAGGTGAAAGGAATTGTATATCAATATCTTCTATAAATATGAACCACCCTCAGACGATTATAGTCCATTTAATAAAAGAATACGACTTGTGATAAGCATTGTAAATGTTGACTCATTCCTGAAAGTGAATGTGAAAATATACATGTGATATAAATTATGCATAAGAATGTGCTTATGCATGATTGAATAAATATTACAACTCCTCTCTACTGGGAGGTTTATGAGAAAGAAAGATAATGGATATTACTGTGCAGTTACATGTTTATGTTACTGGTTGCGTACATGTGGTACGCCAAAAATATTTTGCCATGCCTTATAAAATGTTATTAAATACAAAATTAAAATGTTATTAAATACAAAATTAAATCAAGAAGTGATTTTGTTTATGATGATTTTTGACCATGACAACTATTATGAAATGATTTTCTCCGTAAAGAAGACATTCGCCATATGGATGGTGTGAAAAAAGATTTTATAGTACAAAATTAATTAAGAGCGCCGAAAAAATTAATTTGTTACTATGCGGATGAATGAAATTGTTCTTGACATTGATATTGTAGTAAGTCTCAAAAAGAACTTTTGAGTTACAAATGTATTAGCCAAAGTGGTTGGCATATTGAGACTATAAATGAAAGGAAGATTGATTATCTTCATATTATTATAACATACTGGGTAAATATGAAAGGTTACCCGACTTTTCTTCTATTTGTAATACAGATGTATAAGCATGATGATGGAATCACTTGCCAAAAGTAAATTAAATATTTATTGAAATAATATCAGTTGGCATGACCAGTTGGACATCCCGGTTCAATTATCATGTGAAAATTAATTGAGAATTTACATTGGCACATATTGAAGAAATAGAAGATTCTCCAAGAATTCTCTTGTGATGCTTATTCTCATGATATGCCAGTTAAGGTTGGGATTGAATCTCTTAATTTGTGGAATGTATAAAAGGTGATATATATATGGGTCCAGTCACCTGCCATGTAAACCGTTTACTATTATATGATTTAGTAGATATATTTATTGTAGGTCACATGTGCGTTTGTTATCAAATTGCAATTTGGATTTTTCAAGGTTGATTGCTCAAATTATTAGAGCACAGTTCTAGAATATAAATTATGATAATTTATCTTGATAATGTTGGTTTAATCTAAGTTGATTTAGCAGAAATTGTATGCCTCCAATTATAGCTAAACCATTGGTTATGAGAACAAAACTCCCAAATAGAAATTTGGTATGAAATGTATTATTTAATATACAACAACACTTGTACGCATCTAGCCAAAGAGTTATGATAAATTCTCCCTATTTTAATTGGTTCACGGTCAGGAACCAAATTGTAACTACCCGACCGGTCGTTTTGAACTCTAGCGCGTCGTTCAGCGGTTTGAGACCATGAGCAGCTTCATTTCAGGTGTTATGACTTGTAGATGTGGTCGAAATTGAATTTCGAAAAGTTTAGAGTCAATTTGGAAAGTAAATTCTCATTTCGGAAGTCTTAAGATGGAAGAATTGACTAAGATTAGAATTTTGAGTAAACGATCTCAAAATCAGGATTTGAAGGTTCTAGCAGGTTCGTATGGTGATTTCAGACTTGGGCGTATGTTCAGAACGATTTTTGGACGACCCGAGAGCGTTTCAGCGCATATTGTAGAAGTCAGTATTTTAGAAGAAATTCCATAAGTCTGGGTTGAAGTGCATTTCAGTGATATTGATGTCCGTTTGGGATTCCGAGTTTGAGAATAGCTCCGTATGGTGATTCTGGAGTTAGGAGCGTGATCGGAAGTGAACTCGGAGGTCCGTAGGTTATTTTGAAGTCTTTTGGCTAAAGATAGACTTGTGTGAAATCCGACCGGAAGTGAAAATTTTGATATCGGGGTCGAAATGCGATTTCAAAATTTGGAGCAGGTCCGTAATATTGAATGTGACTTGTGTGCAAAATTTGGGGTCAATCGGACGTGATTTGATAGGCTTCGACATCGAATGTAGAAGTTGGAAATTTCAAGTTCATAAAGATGAATTGTGATGTGATCCATTGTTTCGATGTTATTTGATGTGATTTGAGGCCTCGAGAAGGTCCGAATTATGTTTTGGAACTGGTTGGTGTGATTGGACAGGGTCCCAGGGGCTTCGAGTGGATTCCGAGTGGTTAACGGATCAAATTTGGAGTTGAGAGAAAGCTGAGGTTGTTGTCATCAGGTGTGACCGCACCTGCGAGGTTTTGGCCGCAGGTGCGGCACCTATTTTCGCACCTGCGAAGGCGCAGATGCGGATGAGGGAGTGCAGGTGCGGAGCCGGCTGAGAAAAGAGGAAGCCGCAGGTGCGAGAGTTTGGGTGCACCTGCGGGCTCGCAGGTGCGGGCATAGTCACCGCAGGTGCGGAAGTACTGGAGGCAGTGAAGTGTTTTAATAAATGGATTTTGGCCATTTCTTCTCATTTTTCTCTTGTTTGGGCGATTCTTGGAGAGCTTCAAGTGGGGATTTTCGTCATCTATGTCAAGGTAAGTTGTTCCTACTCGTCCCAAGTTAAATACAAGGTTTATACATGGATTTGAACATGAAAATTTGTGGAAAAGTTGGGAATTTTGAAGAAAAAGCTAGAATTTGCATTCTTGGATTTTGACCACGAATTTGAGCATGAAAATTAGAGTAAATTATATATTTGAGTTAGTAAGGCTATGGGTAGAGTTTATCTTCGAGAAATTTCGGAATCCGGGCACGTGTGCCCGAGGGAAATTTGGTCAACTTTTCGAGCGGAGTTGGGAATTTATATAATTTGAATTGTTACAAGTATTAGAGTATATTTTCATTGGTTTGTCCATTATTTGGCTAGTTTTGGGGCGTTGTGAATTGATTTGGGTCATCGGAAGGGCTTGGAAGCCGGTTATGGAACTCTGGAGCGACGTAAGTCTCCTTTCTAACCTTGTGAGGGGGAATTGTCCCCATAGGTGAACTAATCGAATATGTGCTACTATTTTTGGGGGACTACGCACGCACGAGGTGACGGGAGTCCGTGCGTAGCTACTATCATGCTTGTGTATGGGTAGTCTAGGACCCACTAGCATGCTTTACTTGTTGTACTTGAAATATTACTAATGAAATTAGACTGTTAATATTATCGAATTAGTAACTGAGTACCTAAGAAGGTTGAAGTTTATTTTCCTTAATCATCTAGAAAGAGAATTGATTTTTTCTGGGATAATTGTTTTCCTGATAAAGCATGTTTTATTTGCTATACTTGTAACCTTACTAATAAATTTATAATATTTAAAATCGTATTGAACTTGGCAAATGAATTTCCAGAAAAGATTTAAATACCATCTTCGTGTCCATTAAAAGAGAATTTTCCACTTCCTTGAATAACTGTTTTCCTGATAAATATGTGAATTCATTGTGTGAATATCTGTATTTATTAGTACCTGGGTCGCATGTATGATTCGCGAGCAGGGTAAATCTATTATTTATGTATGACTGCATCGCATGATCGATTCGCGAGCGGGGTAATAGATGCATCTATGGTTCGAGTCGTTCGATCCTTTGGCAGTGCACCGTTTATTATTGTTGGTTCGCGTCGTTCGACCCTCGGCATTGCTTTTGCATGATATTTACTGCGTGCTTGCTGTGATTTTTACCTGATTACTGGCCTGGAAATTTTAAATTGTCAATTGGCGAGGATTTAAGAATATTAAATGTGAAAGAAGTTGTTATTTCTTGTCGCTACTTGTTAACCATGCTTAGTGTCACCCCTAATTTCATTAAATTGACCTCTAGCAAGTGTCAAATTCGACCTCTCATCACTACCTCTTCGAGGTTAGGAGGGATACTTACTGAGTACACATTGTTTTCGTACTCATGCTACACTTGCTGTGTATTTTTATTGCACAAGTACATTCATAGATAGTGGCCCTTCTTGACGCAGTGACGTGGCTGACTTGGAGACTTAGACGAGCTGCACCATCCGGAGACGACCCGTATCCGGAAGAGTCTTCCTCAGATGTATGGTATTTTATTTTAGATGCCTATTCCAGTTTGAATTCCGGACAAGTATTGTAGTACATGTATAATTCCTAGAAAATTTGCTCATGCACTTGTGGCACCGGGTTCTGGGATAATTATGGGATCTATTCACTATTTAAATTTGCTAAAGATATTATCGTTTTACTCAGTGGAAGTTCGCTAATTATTATTTAAGAAAATGAAAAAGGAATGACTTCAAGGATTTTAAAATAAAGATTTTATTAATCATTAAGTGTTGGCTTGCCTGACAATGGAGTCCGGCGCCATCACGACCTTAATGGATTTTGGGTCGTGACAACGTGGTATAAGAGCACTAGGTTCCCTTAGGTTTCACGAGTCATGAGCAAGCCTAGTAGAGTCTTGCGGATCGGTACGGAGATGTCTGTACTTATCTTCGAGAGGCTACAGGGTTGTTAGGAGTACTTCCCTTCTTGATTCATCATCGTGCGGTTTGATTCCCTTTAAGGCGTATTCCTATGTTTCTTCTTACTCAATCTTACACGTTGCGAAGCGCTTGCTATAAATTGGGAATTTGAAGAATATTAATGGTACTACATATATGGTGCGTGATGCTTTTCCATGCGTAGTTGGTTGGGGCTATTGTCGTCGCTCTACGGCAGGATATTATGTTGTTTCAGCTCAGTAATTGTGTTTCTGAGAGCTTTGATACTATGCTCAAGTTGTTATGATGCTTACTATTGGTTATCGCGCGGTGTTGATATGATGGTAGGATGCTTTCCCATATATCGGGGCAATGAATGACTTGAAAGGAGGTCTTCTCAGAGCGTGATCTCGAGATTTCAGTATTTTAGTTCCGGCGGAGGAAAGGCAATTGAACTATGAATGTTCAAATTTGGGTTGAAGAATAATAAGACTTGGTGTTTTCAAGCGAGGTGGAATTTTCATCTGTGATGTGGTATCGCTGTTTTTGATCGAATAGAATATGTTAAGTTCGTCGGTGTTATAGTTTCTTCGGTTGCATTGGGTCAGAGTGTTGTGAAGTAATATTGAAGAAGCGGTTGTCAGAGGTCGTGGTGTGCGGTGGTTCAGTATTGAATAAGTATTTCTAATAAAGGCGGCTCGATAAAGATGATCTTCGGAAAGGTTTGAAGTTGTGGTGATCTGTTGGTTTAAGTGCTACAAAGATAATTATTGGCCTAAGGCAACGGCTGGGCAGCAAGGGATAAGGAAGGACGTGTGGGAAGTGTCAGGTGATGGTTAAATTTCTAAAAGGCCAGGTGTAAGAAAAGGAGGTCACGTAGTTGCTTGCAGGAGTGAGTTTAATCAAAGTGGGAGAGTGGAAACTCTGTGGTTAGATAGATACACCTCTTGAGGGGAAGTTTGGAGTGATTTGGGAATTTTAGCGGACGATGATGGGGTCCACAGACTTAAATTGAAATATTGGCTATTTCGGCGGAAGGTTGGATGCAACAGAGAGGAGTTGTTTGAGATGAAGAAGCGTGCAATATAGCGGTGAATTGGAAGATATTGATGCGCTTTTAGTAGATGTCCATGAGGAGCGGACGGAATAGTAAAGTTGGTAAATGAGGACGGGCGTAGGATGGGGTATTGATGTCGTAGAGATTGTGCAGTACAGCGTCGCTGGAAGGTGTCAGTTTGTAATTTCCGCGGGAGGGTTTTCTCCTATGAGCAGGTTAGCAGTCGTGTGGTTGGCAAGTTTCTGCGAGGAATTCCAGTGGCTATTCGATAGGAGGCCGAATATGTGAATGATGCGAGGGAATTTGAGTATTCATGGAATGCTAACAGGAGAATTCAGAAGAAATTGACGGGTTGGTTGAGCAAGATCATGTCAGCAATGAAGAAAGAATTTCGGTGGGGTCCAGAGTGGTGCAAGGAGCAGCTTCGGGCTAAGTGGGAGAGTCCCACCACCTACGATTGGGTTGCAGGATTATCTTCTCATGGGGTTGCGGATTATCGGCGTATTGGCAAGTTATTACAGCTAAGGGGAAGGGGGTAAAATGGTAATTGCGCATGAGATTTGATAAATGTGTGAAAAAGTTGGCCTTATTGAATCAGGTCTATTCTTTGGAAAGATTTAGGATTTATGCTTAGTACAGAGGTAATTTACAAGGGAAGGGATTCAGTCGGGTGCTTTATCAAGATGGGAGTTCAGGTGCCAACGTATCCGTAGAGTTGATTGTATTCGGGCCAAGTCAGAGTGGGTGACTCTCAATAGTGGTCCTAATGATTCAAAGTTAAGAATGCGGTGCTTAAGGCTTCATGTCCGCAGTATGGCTAAGGATCGGGCCTTGCAACAGATGGTCATAGGAGGCCCGGAATGTTCCATGATGTTTTCGGCTTGCAGTATGGTATTGGAGGAATGAGAAAAATAGACCCCGGACTTGTAGGAAGATTTTCAGGATGGGTATATCAGTCGAAGATGCGAATGCGCGAGCAAGGAGGGCTTGAGACGGTTCATGGGTTTGGAGACAATGTGGTCTCATGATATAGGTCGCTCAGGAGGAGGGCGAATCTGAGTTCACAATGATTGGATAAGGCTATTGTTATTTCTAAGTCAAAAAAAGAATAAATTGAAAGGAAATAGATTGGATAGCCATGGTTGAAATGGCACATTTACGGCAGTGATCAGTTCCTTCAGCGTGATTAAGTTATGCATGCGATTTGTGACGGTATGTGCGACGCTTGTCGGTCTCCGTGATAGATTTTATTTGGAAGCATTCAAGCACTATGGCCTGTCATGGGTGGGCGGACCCCGGAAGGGTTATGGTGGTATATAATACTACTTAAGGATTTGCATGTATTGTGATTGTGGGAATGCACTCGTGGGTTGTGGTGGTTATCTTGAATTGAGGTAAGTAAAATGTTTCTATGTGATGAAGTGTTCACCCTATTAGTGGTTCAGAAGTTATGATGGAATTCTTGCGCTATCTCATATTGGCATGTTAGGTGCGGTAAGAAGTATGTAACTGGAAGTAAGGATCGAGGTTGCGGTTCGGTGTTGACAAGGATGTCATGAGCTCGGATGAGCAAGAAAAAGGGATTTGAACGTTTAGAGTAAGCTGGTGTTGTCTTCAGTGTCACCTGAGATTGGTGTTTGGTGAAAGAGACTTTGTATCCTAGTTATGGGTTCTTGTTTTGTTTTACAGCGTTAGTGTGGCCAGTGGTGAATGTGCAGACTTGCTACCATGTGTGGAAGGTCGTGGGAGCGTGACCACGGGATGATTGTATGAGTGTGACATGTAGTCACTTAATGGATTGAAGATTTGGACTGAGTATAAAGAAGTGTAATATTGCTTATTTGAGAATTTATGCCTGGAAGGTGTTCGGTTCATTTGGTTATGGATTGTGGGGTGTTTGTCCCGGTTATGATGGTTGTTCTTGCGTATTATGAGAGGAAGTGGGTTAATATGGACTCAGGTAAAGCTATTAGCCTAGTTCGGTGCGAGCAAGGTACACTGATGTTTGTGGATGGATTTAAATATGATTATGGGCCCGTATGAGTCAGGCGTGTTCATTTCGGTATAGTGCTTTTCATGGAAAGGTATTAGAACAGCAGATGTTGTTCCGTCTTTGTTCATCTCATGTAATATTCTGTTGTGCTGTGTGAGTTGGGAAACAGCTTGATATTTTCCTATGTGTTGAGTTCCCGCGTAGTGATGATGTTATGTGAGCAGGATAGCTCTTGAGATTCAGACTATGTATCGCACCTCAGTTGTGCTTGAGTTTTTTAGCGTATGGCTCTATCAGTCCCCCCAGGATGGTATTGTTCACTTAGCGTGCTTGTGAACGATGTTCGATATTTTGTGGTAATAAGCAATTTAGCATGGTGTGTATCTTCTTATGTAAATTTTATGTGTGGATCGGGTGGTACGTCGGCACGGGTATGTTATTTGGATCGGGTTGCACGCCGCAACAGTGTGCTATTGAGTAAGGTTCCCTACATCTATTTTCTTGTGTTTTGCTTCCTATTTTTCGGAGGAAGGTTCATATTAATTGCGTGAGTTGAGTAGTTCCTTTCAGAATTTTTTTTCTTTATGTATCGCGTTCGAGTTGTGGCCTACTGGCGCATTGTGGCATCGTGTGAGACTGTTGGTCATGTCTGGGGTGATTGGTTTCCTGAGCAGTTCACGCTGGGGTGAGACGAGACTATCGGATCAGGGATCAGTGCGATAAGATTATGTGAAGTATATTAAAGGATAAATACCATTATTTGGTTAGTAATGAGGTGATGATTCTAGTCAAGAGGAAAGATTCAATGCTTGGTTAACTCTGCGGTTGGTTGTGAATTTCTATACATCTCCTCCATTGTGGTGGTATCGTAAGCGTTATAGCAGGACTTATATATATGTATCATGAGGTGCATTGGGAGAATCAGATTCGTGGAATATTGGCTATTAAGGTTCAAGGAATGTCATTGTGGTTAGGTGATGAATTATGCGGTGCATGGTGCCAATTCAGCAAAGCTATGCAGTCATGATCTAGTACATCGTGTGGTAGTTGATACGGTGTTCATGTATTGGAAACAGGTCTGGCAGAGAATTTCGGGTGTTGGAACTGGGTTCTGAGCTTATTGTATGGACGAAAGAGGATATCTTCGGATTTGACCAAGCTAATGTACTCAATTGAGTGGTGGTAGAACGAGTAGGTGCACGAGGTGTTTAACAGTGATTTCAGACAACTCCGGAGCAGTTCTTCGCACGTTCGGGGACAAACGTATATTTAAGTGGGAGAGAATATAATGACCCGACCGGTCGTTTTGAGCTCTAGCACGCCGTTCAGCGGTTTGAGGCCATGAGCAGCTTCATTTCAGGTGTTATGACTTGTAGGTGTGGTCGGAATTGAATTTCGGGAAGTTTAGAGTCAATTTGGAAAGAAAATTCTCATTTCGGAAGCCTTAAGTTGGAAGAATTGACTAAGGTTGGAATTTTGAGTAAACGACTTCAAAATCAGGATTTGAAGGTTCCAGCAGGTTCGTATGGTGATTTCGGACTTGGGCGTATGTTCAGAATGGGTTTTGGATAACCCGGGAGCGTTTCGGTGCATATTGTAGAAGTTGGCATTTTAGAAGAAATTTCACAAGTCTGGGTTGAAGTGCATTTCAGTGATACTGATGACCGTTTGGGATTTCGAGTCTGGGAATAGCTCTGTATGGTGATTCTGGAGTTGGGAGCGCGATCGGAAGTGAATTTGGAGGTCCGTAGGTTATTTTGAAGTCTTTTGGCTAAAGATAGAAATTTGAAGGTTTTTGAGGAATCCTACCAGAAGTGGAAATTTTGATATCAGGTTTGGAATGCGATTTCAAAAGTTGGAGCAGGTCTGTAATGTTGAATGTGACTTGTGTGCAAAATTTGGGGTCAATCGGACGTGATTTGATAGGCTTCGGCATCGAATGTAGAAGTTGGAAATTTCAAGTTCATAAAGATTGAATTGTGATGCGATCTATTTTTTTGATGTTATTTGATGTGATTTGAGGCCTCGAGCAGGTCCGCATTATGTTTTGGAACTGGTTGGAGCGATTGGACGGGGTCCCGGGGACTTTGGGTGGATTCCGGGTGGTTAACGGATCAAATTTAGAGTTGAGAGAAAGCTGAGGTTGTTGTCATCTGGTGTGAATCGCAGGTGCGGCTATGGTGTCGCAAAAGCGGAAAAGGGTGGCTTAGCTGGGGGCCATTTCTTCTTAGTTTTCTCTTGTTTGGGCGATTCTTGGAGAGCTTCAAGTGGGGATTTTCGTCATCTATGTCAAGGTAAGTTGTTCCTACTCGTCCCAAGTTAAATACAAGGTTTATACATGGATTTGAACATGAAAATTTGTGGAAAAGTTGGGAATTTTGAAGAAAAACCTAGAATTTGCATTCTTGGATTTTGACCACGAATTTGAGCATGAAAATTAGAGTAAATTATATTTTTTAGTTAGTAAGGCTATGGGTAGAGTTTATCTTCGAGAAATTTCGGAATCTGGGCCCGTAGGCAATTTGGTCAACTTTTCGAGCGGAGTTGGGAATTTATATAATTTGAATTGTTAAAAGTATTAGAGTATATTTTCATTGGTTTGTCCGTTATTTGGCTAGTTTTGGGGCGTTGTGCATTGATTTGGGTCATCGGAAGGTCTTGGAAGCCGGTTATGAAACTCCGGAGCGAGGTAAGTCTCATTTCTAACCTTGTGAGGGGGAATTATCCCTATAGGTGAACTAATCGAATATGTGCTACTATTTATGGGGGGCTACGTACGCACAAGGTGACGGGAGTCCGTGCGTAGCTACTATCATGCTTGTGTGTGGGTAGTCTAGGACCCACTAGCATGCTTTACTTGTTGTACTTGAAATTTTGCTAATGAAAATAGACTGTTAATATTATCGAAACAGAATTGATGATTTTTCCTGGGATAATTGTTTTCCCGATAAAACATGTTTTATTTGCCATACTTGCAACCTTACTGATAAATTTATAATATTTAAAACCGTATCGAACTTGGCAAATGAATTTCCAGAAAAGATTTAAATATCATCTTCGTGTCCATTAAAGAGAATTTTTCACTTCCTTGAGTAATTGTTTTCCTGATAAAAATGTGAATTCATTGTGTGAATATCTGTATTTATGAGTACCTGAGTCGCATGTATGATTCGCGAGCAGGGTAACTCTATTATTTATATATGATCGCGTCGCATGATCGTGTCACGAGCGGGGTAATAGATGCATCTATGGTTCGAGCCATTCGACCCTTCGGCAGTGCACAGTTTATTATTGTAGGTTCGCGTCGTTCGACCCTCGACATTGCTTGCGCATGATATTTACTGCGTACTTGCTGTGATTTTTACTTGATTACTGGCCTGGAAATTTTAAATTGTCAACTGAAATGGCGAGGATTTAAGAATATTAAATGTGAAAGAAGTTCCTATTTCATGTCGCTACTTGTTAAATTGCCTATGATATCCATGCTTAGTGTCACCCTTGATTTCATTAAATGGACCTTTCGCAAGTGTCAAATTCGACCTCTCGTCACTACCTCTTCGAGGTTAGGTGGGATACTTACTGAGTACACGTTATTTCCGTACTCATGTTATACTTGTTGTGCATTTTTATTGCACAGGTACATTCATAGATAGTGGCCCTGCTTGATGCGGTGACGTGGCTGACTTGGAGACTTAGACGAGCTGCACCATCCGGAGACGACCCGCAGCAGGTAGAGTCTTCCTCAGATGTATTGTATTTTATTTTAGATTCCTTGTCCAGTTTGTATTCCGGACAAGTATTTTAGTACATGTATAATTCCTAGAAAATTTGCTCATGCACTTGTGGCACCGGGTTCTGGATAATTATGGGATCTACTCACTATTTAAATTTGCTAAAGATATTATCGTTTTACTCAGTGGAAGTTTGCTAATTATTATTTAAGAAAATGAAAAGCAATGACTTCAAGGATTTTAAAATAAAGATTTTATTAATCATTAAGTGTTGGCTTGCCTGACAGTGAGGTCCGGCGCCATAACGACCTTAATGAATTTTGGGTCGTGACACAAATAATTTCCATCTAGAAATATGGATGTGTTATATGATTTAATTGTTCCACCACAATGCATAATGATGGGTCCCCAAACAAAGTTGAGGATATGTGTTGGTGATCCCAGCATTAGGGGGAGAAAATTGGCAGCTAAAAAAGTAATCATGGAATGAATTATTATGAGTGCACATAGATACTCGTACAAGTGAACTTGAAGTTCAAGTGATAATTCATTTGAAAAACAATGTCAGGTGTATTTGCTGACCCAAAGCTAAATATTATATTTCAGCCGCTAATGCTCCAAATAGAATGAAGTCCATGATGGACATAATCTATGGAACGCATGAAGCGTAATAGACTAATTGGTTCCAAAGATAAAACTCCTTGAAGAAGGAGAGGAGAAAATGATAAAGATGGTCATACTAAGGAGGCAAGTGCTTTGTAAGAGCACCATGATATAACTCTTTATAAGACCTCATAAAAAGGCTCGGGTACCTGAAAATAATAAGATCCCGATAAGTTGTGTGAGAATTGAACCGATGTAAAATGATCATCGATGATATTGTTAATATAATGTAGCGCTCAATATTTTTATATTGACGAGGATCTTGAGCTCAATTATGTCATGGAATTTGGACAGATAAATGATTGGTCAATGAAAAATACGCAATCAAAATTGGCTTCACTTGGAATACGTGAAGTTTTGGACTGATAGTCCCAACACCTGAAAGTATAAATCCACTGGGGTGACACAAGATTTTACGTAAATGTCCAGGCATTGATTATATGGAAACATGTTCCCTTGTGGTGGATATAGTTGCTTTCAGATTTTAGTCTGACAATACTTGATAAATTTTATATGCATATATAAAAATCATTGAAGGATTTAAGTTGTTCTGAAGCATATTAACGTTCCCAAGAAATCCATTAAATAAGGTTTCAGCAAATCCTTACGTGGATTAGAGCAATCATGGCGTACATGATTTATTTTTGTGTCTGTTGCAATTAATGCACTGTGTATTTTGCTAGAACCATGAGTACAACAATATCCTAGCGAGATATAGTTTAACGCCTATATAAAGATGCTGGAATACTATTAGGATTATTTTGCAAAAGGATTCCTTGATATAAATTTGTTTATTCTAACAAATATTGTCAAGGTTTTGTTGGTTATGCCGATGCAGGCCTTTTCCGAAGATCGTTCTTCAAACAATCTATTTGTATGTGGGGGTATTTCAATATTATTAATTCATAAGACAGAAAATTATTGATACTTATTCAAGTCATGTCAATCTACTAGCAACTGATAAAGCAAGTGACTCAACACAGAACATATGTGTGACTTTTCTTTTAAGAGAATATTTCAATAATAGTGAAGATGATGATGTACGCTTATCTCATTTTGAAGAAGGATATATTAAAGGAGACAAAATAAAGTATATATTTCATCTAAGTTCTTATCAGACACAATCTTCACCAAACAGAGAAATAGATGTTCAACATATTTGTTCGCTTGATAATTTGGTGATTTTATTCAATGAAGCATGAACAACCTCAACAATTGAGAAGTTGGTATACAAGATCGGAACATGTCATCTTAGAGAAATAAATTGATGTTTTCATCAGGGGGAGGCAAATACGCGTTGTACTCTTTTTTCCTTAACTAAGGTTTTATCCCATTGGATTTTCTGGCAAGATTTTTAATGAGGCAGCAGAAAATGCGTATTACTAGATATGTGTACTCTTTTTTCTTCACTAGGATTTGTTTTCCACGAGGTTTTTTTCTAGTAAGGTTTTAACGAGACACATTATTTATGAACATCCAAGGGAGAGTGTTATAAAATATTAAATTATGGTGGATGTCCAGAACCACCAAAGGAATAGTACCCACTATTCTTCTCCATTATCTTCATAACTACCACTACTCCAATACTTATGAGTTGTAACACTCATTCCTCCATAACCTCCCCATGATCTTCCTCCATGATCTCAAATGCTTAATGTCATGTTTATGACATTCTTTGTATACTTCTATATAATACAATAAATAGAGGATGGGAAGTGATATTGTAGACAATTGACACACTTGAATACATAGAAGAAAAGCGAAATGGCTTCCTGGCCACTTAGACTTGTACCGGATTTTAAAGCCTATATTCGAACTTTAAATTTTTCCATTTGAACACTCAAACTCACATTTTCGATAACTAATAAACCTATTTGACTGTTGACCATGCACATGTGGCAATGACAAAGATGATATGGACAAGGTGGGTGCAAGTCGGGAAAATTACGCATGTGACTCCAATAATTTTGATTAAAAAAATCTAGAACATAAAAAAAAAAAAAAATTAAAAAGAAAATAAATCAGGCCCACTTCTTTTTCTCCATTATCGTCCTCCCCCGCCTCCCCCTTCTTTTCTTTCTCCCCTCTGTTCTTTTTGCAATTGGCTTCATCTCCACCATTTTTTTGTGGATCTCAGCCTAGTCGGGCTTCAAATCCCCTGATTCAAGACGCCCAATTTAGTAACGACAATTATGTACTTATGCCACCAATTCAAGAATCAGCAATACCAGCACCTTCACCACCACCACCACCACCCTTCTCCTCCTCTAGTCGTATGACCGGAGGTGGCTGCATTCGAGTGAAGTTCGGGAACAATTCAGCTCCTGTGAATATTGAAGGGTTCAATTGTTGTGGCAGAAAAGAAAGTAATTGCGGCTTCCGTTGAATTATTTTAGGATGTATTTCCTTCCATTCTTGTCTGGCAGCAGCAGTATATTGTATGAATTCTATACTAATGTTTAAATAAATATTTTGTTTGCAGGCAAGAATTTTAGCTCGGAATACATCATACTTCTTGAAATCTGGAGGTCACTTTGTTATATCAATCAAGGTTTGTACTATATTGTAATGAGGTGATGAATGAGTGTCAAATTAAAGAAGGAAGTTATTAGCAAAAATGGAGGAAAAGAATGGAGGTGGGTGAACGGAGAAGATAGGAGAGGTGGGTGAAAAGTGTCAGGTCTTTTTCTCTCTTTCTTTTTTCTTTTTTTAATTTATAACTCCTTTTTTGGTTATTTAGTATTTAAAAATAGGACCCACAAATAACACATGTCAAGTGATAAATGGTCTAGTATATGACGTGTTGTATATGTAAGCGCAATTGATATACACGCACTATTGGATGTATTTATTTGTACTCATTCTGTCAAGTTCGAGTGTTTAAATGGAAAAATTTAAAGTTCGAATATCGGCTTTAAAATCCGGTACAAGTCTAAGTGGCCAGGAAGCCATTTCGCCTAGAAGAAATAAGAATATCTCCTCTATTTCTCTATATCTCTTGTTTTTCTTTGTATTATATTATTACTTTGAGCTAAATTTCTTAACAGAAATGAAAATTAGAGTTGTATTTAGATACGAATACAATTTGAAACTATTTTTGAATTTTTGTAAGTAATTTGAAGTGAAAATTTTACATAACAGTTTTTTTGAGTTTTTTAAATTTTCAAAAAAATTTGAAATTTAACTTAACTGAAATTTGAAATTTTTATGGCCAAATACTAATTCCAAAAAAAAGTAAAAAACTTTTAATGGCCAAACGGGCTTGGTAACTCCAAATTTTGAAGAAAAACATTCTTTTGTAAAATATGATTACTTTTGTAGAGGTAAGGACGGAAGTGGATGTGAATATGTTACTGTAATGTAATAAAATAATGTTTTTCTCATGTTACTGTGTAATTGACGAGGGGTAATGGATATTGCAGTTGGAATTATGGTCATTTATTAGTACTTAACTTATCCTAGAAACAAGAATGGAGTTTATTAGACATATTTTGAAAGGACTACCTACGTCCCTAATTGAAACTATCGATGTTTATTAGGTAAAAATTGTGCGGGGCACCTTATTTGGTCGCCCTTATTTAACCTATATTCGCTTTTTTAAAAATTTTTAACTTGTACCCACTCTTTAAATAACTTCAGCTCTCATTTCTCCCGTTGAGCTGAAGTTCACCAGTTAAGCTGAAGTTCGCCAGTTATAAAGACAAAATTTCAGCATACGGGGCTGAAGTTCTCCAGTTACAAAGACAAAGTTTCCCAGTTACAAACTTCAGCTCCCAAGTTATAATGACAACAACTTCAGCATACGGGGCTGAAGTTCCCTAGTTACAAAGAGAAAACTTCAGCTCTAGAGAACTTCAGCTCTAGAGCTGAAATTTTGTCTTAGTAAACTGGGGAACTTCAGCCCCGTATGCTTAAGTTGTTGTCTTTATAACTTGGGAACTTCAGCCCCGTATGTTGAAGTTCTCCATTTATAAAAGACAAAACTTCAGCTCTAGAGCTGAAGTTCTCCAGTGTAACTGGGGGAACTTCAGCCCGTATACTGAAGTTTTTGTCTTTATAACTGGGGAACTTCATCCCCGTATGCTGAAGTTCCCCATTTACAAAGACAAAAACTTCAGCTCTAGAGCTGAAGTTCGCAAACTACTGCAGGCCCGTCTATTAGAATGCTGAAGTTTTGCGTGATTGTCTTTGCTACTTCAGCCCCGCATGTTGAAGTTATGCGCAAAAGCGGGTACGGATGTAATTTTTTTCACAAAGCGGGTATAAGTTAAAACGTGGCACAAAAAGTGAGCACGGATGCAAAAGCCCCGTTTATTAGGGGCTTTTGCATCTATACTCACTTTTTGGTTTACGTTTTAATTTATATCCGCTTTGCAAAAAAAACCGCAAACGTACCCACTTTTCGCATAAACTTCAGGCATACGAACCTGAAGTAGCAAAGGCAATCAGACAAGCTTCAGCAATTTAGGCTTTTTCAAAAACTTCAAAAGAAGTGCTGAAGTTATTTAGTTCATTTGTAAAAATTTCAGCACTAAATAAGCTGAAATTCTGTCATAGATTCATTAGTTTTGTCATAAAGCTTTTTCAAAAACTTCAGCAGAAGATGCTGAAGTTATTTAGTTCATTTGTAAAAATTTCAGCACTAAATAAGCTGAAATTCTGTCATAGATTCATTAGTTTTGTCATAAAGCTTTTTCAAAAACTTCAGCAGAAGATGCTGAAGTTATTTAGTTCATTTGTAAAAATTTCAGCACTAAATAAGCTGAAATTCTGTCATAGATTCATTAGTTTTGTCATAAAGCTTTTTCAAAAACTTCAGCAGAAGATGCTGAAGTTATTTAGTTCATTTGTAAAAACTTTAACATTAAATAAGCTGAAGTTTTGTCCTGAATTCATTGCTTTTTCAAAAACTTCAGCAAGAGATGCTGAAGTTATTTAGATCATTTGTAAAAGCTTCAGCACGAAATAAGCTGAAATTTTGTCCTAGATTAATTGGTTTTGTCATAAAAATTTTTCAAAAACTTAGCAGAAGATGCTGAAGTTATTTAATTTATTTGTAAAAACTTCAGCACTAAATAAGCTAAAATTTTACACAGGTATCAGGAAGCGGTGCATGAAGTTGTAAAAATTAGGGTATAGATTAAATAATTTAAAAATATAGGTCTAGATTAAACGAGGGCGACTAAATAGGGCACCCCGTGCAATTTCTACGTTTATTAGACAGAGACATTTTATCCCAAGTCTCAACGGACGTGGCTACATTTTGTCGAATTACAGTGTCGAAACACTTACCACCCAAGAGAGACACTTCAATTCTACCCACCTTCCAGGTGATACAGGCAATTCAAAGAGAACAACTTGGTAAAGGAATCGTGTATTTATGACTATGGTGTAAATGGTACAATATCCTTGCTACCAAAAGAGACCACCTCTTCTACATTCTAGTCTCCTCTGCTTCCTCACACCATCTAATATTCTCAATGGAAGCTTTCCTGGCATAAATTTTCATAGACCATAAATAGAGACGGACTACTTGAGTTGGGTTGTCAACCTCATTTCAGCAGTCCATACAATTGATCTCACTTCGACGAAGAATAGCATCTTTTACTTGGGGTACCAAGCAACAAAGTGTACAGAGATTCTTGGCAGAGGCAGCTGATCCACTTCGGTCCTTTCGCCTTATCCACAGATGCAGGAAAATGGCTTCCCATCCTATAAAACAATCTATGAACATCTTCCAACACGTGTGACTATGTACTTTCCTTTCTCTAGATCATACACAGTCTTCAATTGTGGCTTTCTCCACTTTGACACATACCATGCTGTGAACATCACCAAAACGAAAAAGGCAAAGAAGAGAAGCAAAATAAGAGAGTCCTCACTGAACATATTTGCAAACCAGCCGGAATGCTCTTTCTCCAACTCAGCCGTGCTCTGCAAGATGAATGCTCCCAATGCCCAATCAAGTGGAATATTTTCAACTTGATTAGCATATCCAATCCTGCTCAAACGCATACATGAATTAAGTGGGATAGTCAAATATTCCACTATCTATATTCTTTTCTTAGGAAAAGATTAATTGGAAGTAAACTGTATTAATTTTATGCTTTACTGGTACTTCAGTTCCTTTTTATTTTCTTTTTTATTACCTTCATTTCTGTTGACTCCAAATTTCTCCTCATCTATGGTTTTTCAGTAGATTTTAACTATTCCCTTTGCAAAAGATTTCAAACTAGAGACGAGCCTCGGGAAGAAGTGGGGAAGGGTAGATAAGATACTTAACCATGACACCATTTTTAAACTTGGAAAGCTATACCATGTGAAAGGCAGATAGCACAGTTTTCTCTTTCTTTTTAAGTCAAGCAGACAGCAGTAAGTATTGAGAGGAAATCAAACGTTAGTAAGTACCTATCATCGTCCAAACCAATTCCAAGACTATCATGAAGTAGCGCCAGTATATATGCTGAAGAGAAGCAATAACGATGCAAATCCTCCTCTTGAAGAGAGTGGTACTTGCTTTTCAACCTTGACCAGTCCTCTTCACAAAAACTTTTCCCAGCAGCCATAAGATCAGAAAGAAAAGCTTTTGGGGGCAAACCAAAAAACTGTTCAGAAAGGTTTGGGAGGAAAAATTACAAACAAAAAAGCCATTCTTTAGCACATCAAAAGCAAGATATTACCCACAAATAACACAACCAAATGCCGACTTCTATCAGCACATTGGTACAGTTGCAAGATGAATGTGCACCTTAGAAGTGTGGAAAAAATTTTCTGTAGCCAAAAACTTCCCCTGGAGCTTTGGCATAAATATTGACCCAATGTAGCAACTTTTATAAGGGCAACTCTCTGCATTATGCAAGAAAAAGAGCTTCATTAAATGGTTTCAAAATGAAAGGAAAATGCCTGATAAAAATTAAGTACAAAATTAACATTGCATATTTGTTCTATTACAGGTAACAATAAAAGCAAACCTTTGCCTTTCTGCAACAGTGATAATGACGCAGATCTGCACTCTGAGAAGTTGCCGCCGGGATACAGAGCAGATAGGAACCTGTTCTTATCCGCTAAACTACTGGGGGAGAGCTTCAATGACCTTACGTTGTGTGTATATCCTCTAGGAGAACAAGGATCCATCAGCTTAACACTTTGAGCAGCTGAAAACATAAAACAAATTTGCAAATATAAATTTTTCCTTGCAGAACCATATGAGAACAGATGCCTTATTTAAGCAAAAGAAAAAACATGAGAACTGATGCATCGGTCCTCGTGAGAAGCAGTTTACTAACTAAACCTATGCTACAACCATAGCAATCCTCACGAATGTCACTTGGATAACATAACAAATCACTTTAGAATGATGAAAAAATTAAATAGAAAATGGCAATTGCTTTAGTTTTGCCACTTCCTTTTTTTTCTTTTATTTTATGTTTCCGGTTGTGAGGATGCTGTGGGGGTGGGCTTTAAAAT
Source organism: Nicotiana paniculata (assembly GCA_005239505.1). Lineage (NCBI taxonomy): Eukaryota > Viridiplantae > Streptophyta > Magnoliopsida > Solanales > Solanaceae > Nicotiana > Nicotiana paniculata. Next base: position 22,343 of record ML353847.1, on the reverse strand, counting down.
CAATGAGGAAACAGCACATTTTCAGTTATCCACAAATTTTGGGCGTTTAGAGAAGTGAAAAGCTCAAGCGTACAGCAAATTTCACTAAATTATTTACTATAAAAGCCAAACATAATGCACCAATCCTCCCCCACCCCCCCCAGCCTCCCAACTCCTGCATAATAAAGATTACAAGGTTGCAAGAGCAAAAGAACAGCTATCCAAAGCTCCAACTCTTAAAGCAAATATCTATATTTGCATCCCATGGGAGTCAGAAAGATGTATATGCTGTAACAAGAATCAACTAACATCACACCATGAAGTACTTGAAGCTCATATAAGATTAAACGAAAAGAGATTCCAACATTACCTTGATCTTGGCCCCTCGCGACAAGGGACTCCAGGAGTAAGTCAAATGCAACGTTCTGCAAAACATCACGAGCAATGAAACCTTAACATATATCCATATTTCATAGATATTAAAATAGGGCATGATGGACAACAAATACCGGGTCAGAATACTGAAAGTCCTCTGCAATACAATTTCAAAATGTTGCTTTTAATAATACATATAAGTGCTAATTAGGACTCTAGACAAGGAGAAGATTAAATTCACATCGTTATTAAAGATTGCTTGTTATCTAATGCTGACTAATTCTGCAGCGAAATCTTGGTTATCTACTTTTTTGTTCTTTTTTCCCATAACTGGGAGACTTTTAGGGCTAGCTGGCACATGGTTGGAAACTCAATGGATAATGGGCCAGCCCCCCTAGCCTTCTTATTTAAATACCAGGATTTTCTCTAGGATTTGTCTGTGGCAGGGTTCAAATTCATGACGTGCACCTTAAGCCACACATCCTGCTCTGCATTTTTAACACTAGATCAACGCCCAGGGAGCGACACTGGTTATCTACTTTGAAGTACAATAATCAAGTACAGGGAGCAGAAGTGTTCCTAATAACGTTGAATCATCAGCTATAATTTTACAACATTTAGCATGCAGTGCAAAATATGGCACTTAGGGTTAGAGAATAGAATAATCAAGGAAAATCTTGCAGTGTTCATGATAAACAACAAGATGATAGAAAGTTACCTGACCAAATTGAAGTAAGCTATGACTGTAGATCTTGTAGGTAAAGTTTCTGAATTTAATCGTCCGAGAATATTCTTGGGGCATAGGCTCGTCAGAAACAAAAGTCACCTGAATATATCATACAACAAAAGTTATAGTAATTTACATGCGCTCATACTATCCTTGAGATACATCACGCAAACTGATAAAAACAATTTCAGATGCAAAAAAACATAAGTCAGCCTATTCATTGTTCAATTAAATTTTCTGTGAGCTTAAATGCAATTACTGACACTCCTTTTAAAAGAAAATGACAGGTCCGAACACTATTTTTGGCTCTCGAAAAAGAAAACTGTAACAATGTCCGCATCCGTTTTAGATGACAAGAGTGCCTGGAATAGAATAAGCCGAAACATCCCCAATATGGTGATAAATTGAAAATTTTCAAAATAATGAGATCAACCTGCGCAGATGCACCACCAAGTTCAATTATCCCAGTTGTTTGCAGAGGATCACTACCAAGAGTACCAAGGGCATAATTAGCAATAACCCAGGCATATAAACCCTCATCAGATCCTACAATCAACAAAAATATGATGTTACTTTTGCTATCATGAAGCAAAGACTGTACTCCATAATATTGTGTCTGCATATCTTCCAACAGAGGTTCACAGGTATAAGAAACTAATGTTTCAATATAACATACGTTCGGGAAAAGTAAATCTGACAAGACGAGAAGATTCTATCATTTCCCTCAAACCTAAACAGAGAGGGTTCCCACCTCCAAGGATTCAGAAAAATATGAACTATCAATATTCTGCAGTACCTTGCAATTACCTTTTAAGAATTCACTAACTCCAACTATCATTTGAACACATTGGAATATATTTTCTAATTCTCCCAAGTAATTTAGGAATGAGAAAGTAATGAAGTCTAATTAGGCAAATAGCAATTGCGAAGATAAAAAATATTAATAACGAAAATGGGTAGTGCATGGCAACTTAAATCAGCACAAAATAAGATGCCAAAAAACAGAAAAACATGAAACTGTATCATGTCATACCATCTTGCTTCAGAGTCCAAAGGATTGAAGCTATATTTATTATTTCAGAACAAAAAGACTTGTATTACTGCATCATATCCATCAAAAAGTAGTTTAAATTCTAAACCTGATGGGCCAACTATATGAATCCTCCATATCCATTCCGCTCTAGTTCAGCACTGGAAAGACTTGTAGTCATTAAACCCTTTTTTCTAAATTAGTAGTAAAAAGTCTTTACCTTAGCCTTCGACCTACCCCAAGATTCCTCTTCTATTCTTGCTATGCTTCACGAACTCATACAGGCAGAGTTATATAACTACATCACAATGATAAAAATTAACATGTCAAAGCTCGTGTAGAAAACCCCATTAAAACTGTCAACTGTTACTTATAAACAACAAACTTTCTAATTGATGGGGTAGTTAAACATTTTATCCTTGCTTGTTACCTACCACAAGCTTACTCTTTTATCCGTGCTATGCTTTACAAACTCAAACAGGCGAATTATATAACCCAGTGTTATCAAAGGTGCGCTTTAAGCGCGCTTAAGCCCTGAAGCAAGGCTCAAAACATGTTGAGCGCTTCGCTTAGCGGGCGCTTCAGTGTTGTCATCAAGACTCTAAGGCATACTTTTTCTTGCCAATGAGCATAATCCTAACAAGGCGACACTAAACAATTGATATTTCATTTTGTTGTAAATTTTTTTCGATTTCTTTGTCCATATATTTGGTATGCTAATAGATTTTAGTCTTGGGCTATACATATTTGTAATTTTTCTCCATTTATGTCCTTCTTCATTAAAGCCCGCGCTTTATTTGCGCTATGCGCTTAAAGCCCCAACATATCTTAGAGCTTTTTTGCGCTTTTCCCCTTTGACAACACTGATATAACCACATCAAAAGGATTAAAAATAACATGTCAAAAACTCAAACCATAAAAAAACCCATTAAAGCTGTCAACAGTATCATAGAAACAGCAATCTTGAAGTTAACTTGATCATAAAAATGCAAATAGACTGCATTGCAAACACATTCCTTTCCTGGATTACCTGAAATAACAGAAGCCCAATCATTCATAAACTTAAAACCTGAATCCCTCAATACCTTTCGACACACTTCTAGAATCTTCTCCTGTACATCCAAATCCAACAACCTCATTCCAGCAGTAGCCATCAACCGAATCTCCGTTTCACTCCAATATTCCTTCGGCACACTTTTTTTCCCAAACTCTACTAACTCTGCCACTGATTCACTCGCCATCTCCGGTTCCTCCGCATAAGCTGATAATCCCGGATTTACCCTCATCGAAACCAAACCCTGTTCCCCAAAATCAAACACTGGTCCCACTCCATCCCTAACCTCGTACTCAAACACATGTATCCTCGTACCCGTACTTCCCCCATCAATCACGATCCCGTATTTTTTCTTCACAGAAAACCTAATTTTACTCGAAAACACAAAAACGTAACATACAAAAGCGATAACGAATGCTATTGAAGTGTAATAAATGAGGTTTGATTTGGAATTGCTTCGATTAGGGCTCCGATGCGAAGATCTGCTGGGTCGGGCTTGGAATTTGACCGATTCCATTGTTTGACTTCCGTTAGTAGTCTTTATTTTATTGCGGGCATTGGATCGGCGCATCAAAAATTAGGAAGATTAGAACCATATGAATAGCAATCTGCATATATGATTTTAGTAAGCGATTTCTAGGGTTTTTAAATCGGAGATTGAGAGGGCGAAATCGGAGAAGCCCTCTCTTCTCCGGCGAACGGACTTTAGTTACTTAGATTGGTGAACCGTTGCCGGTTCAATCGGTTCCCGCTGATAGACCTCAAGCTTGTTTCGGTAAGATAGGGGAATGCAGAGAAGGAAATTGGAAAGAAGTGAATTGAATTGACTTCCTTTGTTCTTTATTCTTTTAGATGGAAATTAAATTGACTTCTCGTCAATAAAAATATTTTACATTATACTTTTTCAAAAGGGAAACCGTAAAATATACCCCTCTGCTTGGTATTACCCTTCATTATACAATCGAGATATATCTACTAGTGTCGTTAGCCAAACTTTTTAAATATACCCTTCATCTAACCGAAAGCTACCAAATTAAAAAATATCTTTTTTAAAAAAAATCATTAATAATTCATTAAACCCCTTTCATTTATTGCGCTTCTTCCTCACATATTAGTCATGTGCTTCGTAGTTATTTATTGAATTCAAAAAGTGAAAGACATAAAAATACTGACAAATATATATTCATTTATATATTGAGTCATATGTTTATTATATTCAACCTTTTTTAATTTCTTTTTTTTCTTCTAGCTTCTATCTTTGTTTTTTCTACCATGTCGAACAGTACTGAATATTTATCATGATTTTCCTTCCACCGTGACTTGAATGTTTATAGCATCTTATTAGGTTAATAGTTCTTAAGTCTTAAGGCAGCAACCGAAATATTTCTTCCTCCAACAGTGAGCCTTTATTGATGAGTATTCGCGCACCATGATTTTCTTATTGTACTAAGCATTTGGGCAACAAGTAATTATCGTCAAATCAACGCTTAAGAACCAAAGTCAGAATCCAAACTATGGGATGTGGTACTCATAATTCTTAGTAATAACTGAACTTATAATGAACAAAGATTAGAAAATAATTAGAGGAGATTCAATTTAATATCAAATTCATCAAGAAAAAAATAAGTACACCAGCAAGTTGGAAAGCAACTTAACAACCTTAATACACTAACTTCATGTATTAACCAAACACAAGTATCATTAATGTATATATCAATTTTTACCAACTTTCAAGTGAGCATTACATTAGACAAAGGGATGTCATATTATATACACACATAAAAAATAATCAAAAGTGATAACATGATATCCTAATGCCTCCACGAACAGCTAATAACCAAAAATATAAGTTCTTACTAATTCTACTTCACCATCATTCTTGGTCTCTCTCTAAATAAATAAAATGTATTAAGACGTCTCATAAACTTAGGTTTTGAATTTTTAAATGATGGGTTTAACGGTTATGGATAATGATTTTTTTTAAAATGGCCATTTTATTAATTTGGTGGCTTTCCGTTGAGTGAAGGATATTTTTAAAAAGTTTAGCTAATGGTAAGGATATATATGTTTCGATAGTATAACAGAAAGTATATATGAATAATATAATAGAATAGAAGGATATATTTGCCCATTTTTCCTTTTCAAAATCAGTAACAATGTTATAGTACTTACTAAGAGCATATTTGGAAAGCTACATAAAAATTATAGTTTGACATATTTATTTTGCCAAGTAATTGTACTCTCTATTTTTTTCGAAGAGGTGAGAATTGATGATAATAGCACAATATATCACAAGCTAATATAATTTTTTAATTTTATTATATTTTAGTTTTCAAATATATTAAGTACTACTTTTCTTTTCCTTTTTTTTTTTTACTATTTCTCTTCATTTTTCTTATTATCGTTTTTTAACCTTCCACGTGTTACTTATGGTGTGCCAGCATATATTTTAACAATTTCTCATATTTTGCTTCTTTTTTTTCTTAGTTGTTAAACAAAATTTGATATTTTACTAGCTTTCTTTTCTGTTTATTTATACAATTAGTTATTTTAAAAAGTACTTTCTAAACTCATATCTATCTTTTTTAATTTTGAAAGTACAATTAATAAATTTCATATTATATTCGAATGAGTTGGTAAAAATTAAATTCACAAAGACCATCTTTGGTTTTATAATATAACGCATATTAAGTCTATATTTATGTTACATTATCTTATAGATAGAGATAGAAATTTCTACAAAGGATTTTTAAAAAGTACTAAAACACCATATGTAGGGTTTAAACTTTGTGTCTAAAATTATGTTTGAACCCTCTTTACCACTACAATAGCATATTCTTTTGTATAAAGCTGATCGACAATTAATGTATAACTGAAAAGCTCGATTTTTTGGCCTATGCACATAGATCAAGCTAGCGTTTGATCGTAAATTTTCAAATTTATTTTGAAAAATATAATTGGGTGAAATTTGATTTGAAGATGAAAATGTATTTGAAAATCAGTGTTCAGAACATATTTCACTTTTTATTTTTGAAAAAACTTGAAACATTACTGATACCCACAAGTTCTAAAAACTATCACAAATACCCACAATATCTTCGTCGATAAAGATTGTTATCATTATCACAAACCATAGTCCTGAACATAAATAAATTTGGTACAAAATTATTATTTTTATAATCAACTACATAATACACTATCAGATGACCGAGAAGATCAAGCAATATTGTTACAAAATAATAAATAGTGCGCTCTTTTATAAACTACAAAAGTTTGGTGCAATTTTTTAAAAATGTAATAGCAATATTTTGGGACAAAACCAGCTCTTGAGCTTATTTTGGGATTTGAATTTTGGATTTTAAGAATTTGCCAAAATATGAATAAAATTTATGAACAAATATATATTTGCCAAAAAAAAAATTGGAATTTTTTTGGCAAAATCTATGTTAAACGGGTCCCAATATTATGGCGAGGGAATTCAGTTGAACCCTCATACCTTCAATGGCGAATCTATGCATAAGACTTGGGCCCTCGGAACCTATCCTCCCTACCTCAAGCCTTGTATATCACCACGTGTATTAAGAAGCGAATTTAGGATTTTTAGTACATGAGTGTACTATTAAAAAGGAGAAAACAATGTATTTAGTAAGAATCAATCCTTATACCTCTTGGTAAATAATTCAACCTTCAACCAAGTGCACCATTCAACTTTCTTGGAGCATAGGTGTCAACAATTGATATTATATCAATTTTAAAAAATATATACATAAAATATCTAATTTTACAAAAAGACCATGAGTTCACCTGCTCCGTAATTATACCTATAAATTCGCCTTTGTGGGTGCTCCATAATTCTTTTAAATAAATGCTATAATAGGCTTGTGAACCCTACAAAAAATTGTTATGGTGCACTGGTCATTTGTCTCATCGGAGTACGTACACCTTTTTCCAAAGGTTCTAAGAGCCCGTTTGGACATAAGAAAAATTTTATTTTTATTTTGAAAATTTTTCATTACTTTTCGAGATTAATGTTTTCACTATAACCGTTTCTCTCTCTATAACCTTTTCTCTCGGATCTCGATGAGGTGCTATTACTAACGTGCGCCGCTCACTGGAATGGGAGGGCGAGGAAGCCCAAGGAAGCGAGTGAACAAGGTACTGATAACGGATGTCAAGCTGCTCGAGGAACTGAAGATAGGAACAACAATTGTACAATCGCCAATTGGTGAGAACTTCCATGGATCTACTTCAAAGCTGACTGAACAGGACTCGAAGGTCACGCCAATAAAGGGAAAGGGGAAATCAGTTGCTGAAATGACTGAATCAAGCACATGCAGCAAAGCTAAAAATGGAGAAGGTACTAATTGCAATGCAGGAGGTACGTCTGGGGCTAAAATTGTGCAAATACATAGTAGTGATGCCAGTAATAATGGATCTAACAATAAGGAAGATAAGAATGAGAAATAAGTAATAGAAATTGGTGAAATACAAAAAAAGGCTGGGAACATGCAAACATAGGCAAATGTGGTTACAGGAAATAAGATGGCATCAAGAGGTATGAATCTAAGCTATATTCCATTGGGTGTTCAGGAAGGGAAACAATTGTAAAATTAGAACATGAGGATATAGAAGAAGAGAATGGTAAATGAAAAATGGCTGTAATTTTATACGTGATTGGAGATTCACCATCGATAGTAGCAGTGGAGAGATTCCTAATAACACAGTGGAAATTTGAAGAGAAGCCTAAAGTCTACTATCACAATGATGATTATTTCATAATTCGATTTAAGAGTATGGAAGATAGGGATGAGGTGCTTCTATCAGGACCGAATACAATTAACAATAGGCTATGATAATGAAGCAATGGTCGGCAGATTTCAACTTCCAGAATGAAGTACTTAAAACAATACCTATATGGGTGAAGTTTCCTAAACTTCCTCTAAGCTGCTGGGGTGAGAAGTCATTGAGTAAAATTAGTAGTGGATTAGGAACTCATGTTTATGCTGATGAGTGTACCACGAATATTGCACGCATCTCATATGCAAGGGTTCTTATTGAAATGGACATCACTAGGCCACTTCCTAAGAGTATTGTTGTACAGGATCCTAAGGGAGGACTGTTTGAGCAGGAAGTACAATATGATTGGGAACCTGAGTATTGTGCAGTATGCCTTCAAATAGGGTATAACTGTAAGAATGTGAAAACACAGAAGCAACCAGTTCAAGGCATAAGGGGAAAGCAAGTAAAACCTATGCAAATCTGGAGAAGGAGTGATCAGATGAAGACAAATGACAAAAAAAGACTGATCAACTCAATGGAACAATAAAAAAAGAAACGATAAATGGGCAAATGATAAATGGGAAAAAGCTGAGAATGATGGGCAGACCAATGGAACAACAACACAAGTAGAAGGCTGGAAAATGGTGAGAACAAAGTTAGCAAATAAAGTGAGCAGAAGTGGAGGCAGCCAAGACAAGGAGATTGACACAACAAAAGGCTTTAGTTCACTAGCTAAGTGTATTAATGAAGGGAATGCCATAGTAATACAATATGAACAACAATATGAGAAGGGGCAGAGTAGCAAAGGGGATCAATTAGGCAAGATCATTTTCCTCCATTAGTAAGATGAAGATTGTCACTTAGAATGTGAGGGGTGTGAACAAGGTGTATAAGCAAAAGGAGCTAAGGGAGTTTATTGAGGTGAATAAAGTGAATGTTATAGCTATTATAGAACATAAAGTAAAGGAAGGTAAGAAGGGGAAGGTGATGGAAAAAATAGTACCTACATGGGAAGGGATCTCAAATACTTCAACAAATAATAAGGGGAGAATATGGCTATTATGGGATCCAAAAGCTGCTTCAGTGAAAACAATTAGTGTACATAGTCAATACATACAAGCTGAAATTAAAACTGCTACGGTAGAAATTCACTTTACTGTTGTTTATGGGTTGCATACAATTCAAGATAGGAAGGAACTATGGAGGAAGCTTAAAGAGATAGAAAATAGACAACAAGATCCATGGCTTATGATGGGTGATTTCAATGTTGTACTTGAAATAGAAGACAAAGTTCATGGAAATATGGTGCAAGATCATGAGATAAGGAATTTTAGGGAATCCATAGAAGATGCTGGTATGACTGAACTGAAGGCAATAGGGAGGACATTTACATGGACTAACATCCATATTTTTAGCAAAATTGATAGAGCACTAGTAAATGGAGAATGATGAATAAGATACCTCCTAATCAAGTACATATTTTAGATCCATATTTCTCTGATCATTCACCTTTGTGTATTGAATTGGGGAGACAAAAGAAGGCCACAACCAGACCATTCGGATTCATGAACTGCTTGGCTGATGATCCTAACTTTGGGAAGATAGTAGCAGATAGCCGGCAGATTAGTACAAATGCAGTGTATATGAAAAAAGTGTGGATAAAGATGAATCATATGAATCAAGCAATGAAAGGACTAAATACAAAGGAGTTTGTTGGGATTAATGACAAGATAAAAGGAATCATAAATGATCTTCAACTATTGCATCAACAGATGAGAACTACTGACCAGGATCCTCATAAATTTGAGATGGAAAAGGAACTTAGAACACAACTGGAGAAATGGGATGTAATAGAGGAAATCTTTTACAAGCAGAAGTCTAGAGTCAAATGGCTCAAAGAAGGAGATTCTAATTCAGCCTATTTTTTTGCATGCATCAAAAACAGGAGAGCCCAGAATCAGATTAAAGCAATTACAAATGCAGCAGGGGTGATTGTGCAGACAGAAAAAGGGATAGAAGAGAAAATATTGAATTTCTACAAAGGATTACTAGGTGATGCAAATCCAATACTTCCTGCAGTCAACTTAGAAGATATGAGAAGAGGACATGTACTATCAAGAGCTCAACAAATGCATCTATTAAACCATTCAGGAAAGAAGAAGTTTGGCAAGCACTTCAGGGAATTGATGACAACAAAGCCCCAGGAATATATGGTTTCAACTCATTATTTTTCAAGAAAGCATGGGCCACAGTTGGAGATGAGGTAACTGATGCAGTTCTAAAGTTTTTTTAGGCCCAAAAATTATATGAACCAATAAATTGTACAGCTATAACACTGGTGCCTAAAGTCAAAAATCCCATTTCAGTAAAGCAGTACATACCTATTTCCTATTGTTCCACATTGTACAAAATAATATCCAAAATGTTGACTGGTAGGCTACAGGGAGTCATGGATAAGATTATTGACAAGAGTCAAGTTGTATTTGTTCCTGGCAGGATTATTACTGATAATATAATAATTAGTCATGAGCTAGTGAAAGGGTATGGAAGAAAAGAGGTATCACCAAGATGCATGATCAAAATTGACATGCAAAAAGCTTATGATTCTATAGAATGAGTATTTTTGCAGCAAGTCCTAAATGCACTCAATTTCCAGAAGTGTTTGTGAAATGGATCATGGTATGCATATCAACAATATCATATTCTGTGATTATAAATGAAAAACCAAGTGTTCCTTTTGATGCTAAAAGAGGAGTAAGACATGGTGACCCTTTCTCACCATTCCTATTTGTGATTGCTATGGAATATCTCAGTAGATCATTAAGAAAGTTGGCAGGAAACCCAGACTTTAACTACCATCCGAGGTGTGATAAAATGGGCATAATACAGCTGAGATTTGTGGATGATCTATTGTTATTTTGTAGAGGAGATGTATTATCTACTCAGTTACTTTACAAACAATTCCAACAGTTCTCTATGGCTTCTGAACTTATAGCAAATCAAGGGAAAAGTGTTGTGTATTTTGGAGGGGTTCCAGAACTGGTCCAGAAAGAAATCATACAGAAGTTAGGATTCACAGTAGGATCTCTACCATTCAGATATCCAGGAGTTCCATTGAGTTCAAAAAGGTTGATTATTGGCTAATGTCAACCTCTTCTGGAAAAAATGATAGGGAGAGTGACTGAATGGACATCAAAGATGCTTTCTTATGCTGGGAGGCTGCAGCTGATTAGAAGTGTACTTATAGCCATTCAGCAATTTTGGTCGCAGGTATTCATACTGCCTAAGAAGGTGATACAAAAGATTGAGCAAATATGCAGGAGGTTTTTGTGGAATGGGAATAATGAGTGTTCAAAAAAGGCTCTAATAGCATGGGATAGAATGTGTTTACCAAAAATAGCAGGAGGACTCAACATAGTGGACATACATGCATGGAACAAAGCTGCCATACTCAAACATTTTTGGAATTTATGTAAGAAGAAAGATAGATTGTGGATTCATTGGGTACATAATTACTATATAAAAGGAGGTCAAGCATGGGACAGTAATGCTCCACAAGCATCCTGGGTGATACAGAAGATTTTGAAAGCTAAACAATATTTAGAAGAAGCTGGAGTAACTATAGAGGAGTTCATAAATGAGGAGGATTATGTGATCAAAATAGTGTATAACAAGATGAGAGATAAATATCCTAAAGTCCAATGGAGGAAGCTGATAAGCAACAACCAGGGAAGTCCTAAATGGTTGTTCATATTATACTTGGCAATACAAGACAGAGTATACACAAAGGTGAGATTAAAGAAATGGAATCTGGGGAATGATACAGTTTGTCCATTATGTGATACTGAGGAAGAAGATATCCAGCATCTACTATTCAAGTGTCCAAGCACAACTCAGTATGGCAAAAAATGCTCAAGTGGCAGGGAATTCAGAGACTAGCTATGGGATGGGACGAAGAACTGAAATGGGCTCACAAATATGCTTCTGGAAATAATTCACGAGCGGAGATATATCGCATGGCATTAGCAGATAGTATATACTACAGTTGGTTGAATAGAAATGGCAAAATTTTCCAACATAAGACGAAGACAACATAAGTTATATAGTAAGACAGCTTATTCAAAACATTCACTGCAGAGGAAGAATGAAGAAGAAGCTGGCAGCAAAGCTCAAGCAACTAGACTACTATCCTAGCTAGAATAAGTAAATGCTATAGTATAATTATAGTTGATGTATGTAGTAGTAGAAGAAACTGAAGCAGACTAAAGCTGGGAATGATGTCCAACTTTAGAGGTTATTGAGACAATATGTAAATGTTTTCCTGGTAATAAAATTTATAATTACTAAAAAAACCGTTTTCACTAAAATCACTTACAAAACTTCAACCATAACCGAAAGTTATATGTATATCCAAGCATACCTCTAATTTTCAAATACCATTTTCACTTAAATTCTTTTTTTTTTTACTATTTTCCGAAATTTTACATTTCTTATGTCCAAACGCCTACTAAATCCTTTTCAGACATAACTTGTCCAACACAATAAGCTAGCCTATTATGCTTTGGCACAAATGCACCATGTGTGCTTTGGTTGGAGACGACACTTTTTTTTCTTGTCTTTTTTCTTTTCCCTTCTACTTATTCTATTTCTCTATTTTGCCCTTTATTTTTATTTTTCTTTTCTTTCTCTCCTTGACTCATGATAAAAAATAATTAGATTCCGAGATTAGCTACTAATTACTTTAAATTGATTTGTCTCTATTGGAATTACGATAAATTTATTTTACTATAAATAATTTATATGATTATAAGATCTAAGTTTCAAGATGAGACTTGTTTAAATATTTTTATTCCTATCATATTTTTATACCAGTCAAATTATTGAACTTTCATCTCTAATTTTAATTATAAAACGAAATATTTTTAGTAACCAATTCACATATAAAGAATTAGTTATATGCTCCAAGACTTTATGATATTTTCGTGATTCTTTAAATTTTCACGAAGTTTCATTTTTTACGGCATTAAATTGTCAGTAGTATTCTATTTTCCCTATTTGTTTTAAATTCGCATCGTAAGACCTGAATGAATTAAGATAATATTTTTTTTTTGATGAAGTAATAGTACATTTCATTACTGGCATAAAAAAAATGCATAATAGTACAAAAGTTATAGAAGCAAAAAGACTTTGTTAACATTAATCTTTTCATAATAAGTAAAATATTAATTAATAATTATTCAATAATTATACATACTATAACTGATAATATTAATTAAATAAACAAAAAATTCAAATTAATAAGAGTACAGTTTATCTCTTTAGATAATATTCAAAATTAATAATAAGTCATATAATACTAAATTTTCTCGCATTAGTTAACATTACAAACAAGTATCAATTTTACGTAAATGTTGGTTGTGGTACACCCATGAACCCCAAATCCTGAATTCACCTGCACTATGAAGCAAAACAGTTGTCTAAAAATTTAATTTGGAAGTCATCAAGCAGTCATATATATAGTACAAGGGATGAAGAAAGGAATCAAGATGGTGTGTATATATGCACCATAACCTTTAATTTTGGTAAAAATACCTTCCTTGAGATTTAATTAAGTAGCAAAAGAATGACAGTTGGTAACTTCTAGCTTCAATTTGAAAGGTCATTCATTTTCACTTTATTCATCAGATTGGTCATAATTTTACCTCTTGCCATCAAGCTTGTACCTTTACATATCTTTTGGTTTATGTAAACCTAAACAAATCTCTCTCCTTTTTCACTTTTCAGGATTTTCAATATTTTCTTTCGGTTGCACTTATCTTACTATTTTTGCTATCAATAATTTTTTTCTTTGGTATTTTTATCATAGCGTCTTTACTCTTGTATTTTTCAAATTTGTTTTGGAAACGTTTTTCTTGAATCGAGAGTTTATCGGAAACAGTCTCTGCATATACTTTGTATTTCCCAAACCCCACTTATAAAATATGTTGTTATTGTTATAGTACTTTCAACGCTTTAAAAAAAATACATGTTTCAGCAGAAAAATAACTTACTACCTATTGTTTACATCGAATTAAATTATGGTGTGAGTGTCTTTCTTTCAACTTTGTCCTATTCATATGATTTTTAAGGTGTTTCATGTTAATAGCTCAAATTGCTTGAAGTTTAAATTTTTATGAATAATATATGATGATAGTAACGTGTAAAATAATTATACAAACATGAACAATTTTATTCATACGCAACGTCATTTTAATCATATTTTTTGATGCTATTTTCGATTTGATTTTTTAATTATTTGTCTTGCCATTACTTGTTATCGGGGTTTCTCTCACCCTCTTTAACCGAGGGTTTATCAGAAACAATCTTTCTGCCCTCCTAGAGTAGGGTTAAGACTGCGTACATCCTACCTTACTCAGACCCCACTTATAAAATTATACAGGGTAATTGTTATAGTTGTTGTAACGTCATTTTAGTAATCATAGTTAACTGATAATTTTTCATTAAAAATATAACAAATACTAGCATAGTTTATCAATTTGATAAATTAGAATATAAAACTTTTTAGCTTAAAATCCTAAGGTTGTTTGGAATATGAAATTGTATTCCAAATTGGAGACGTGTCAAATACTGAGTGATACTTCAATTTCTTCCTGACCGCTCGTTTTACTTTGTTGATACTGTCACTTCTCTTTCTCTACAAATACACCCAATTTGGCAGCAATTTCCTCAGCAATGGCTGGTGTCAAAGCCATAAACTTAGTCACATCTCCTACTCATACAACAAGAATCACCAAACAAACAATCTTGACAACCCCTACATGGTTTCAGTCCAAACCCAAATTTCTCCAACTCAGAACCACCAAAAACATTGGACTATTTTTAGCTAAGTCTAGTGCAAAGCCAAATGCAAATCAAGAAAATGCAGCAGATAAAGACATGTTGAATGACCCAAGTTCAAGAATTCAACCACAACCCACTTCAAGTCAACCTCTATTCTCTTCAACTTCCTCATTTTCAAGGGGTTTAGTGTTTGATTTAGGACAAAAAGATTCATGGGACAGTACTGAAATTGGTTCACCAGTTGTAAAAAGATACCTTAGCGATGAGGAAGAGAGGTGGTACATGTGGTATTATGGGAGGTCTAATGGTAAAGAGTCGATTGGTTTAGCAGTTTCAAGCAATGGGGTCCACTGGGAAAGAGGTGAAATGGCTGCTAAAATGAGTGATGATGTGGGGTTAGTGATGAATTGTGGAGAGGATTGGTGGGGTTTTGATACACAAAGTATTAGACCATGTGAGGTAGTGATTATGTCAAGTGCTAAAGTAAGAGCTAATAGTTCTGTCTATTGGCTTTACTATACTGGTTTTAGTTCAGAAAAGGTTGAATTTTTGGACAATTCTTTGGATTTCAGTTTGGAAAATCCAGAAAGATTGTACTCTGATGGTGAAAAAGGCAAGATTTTTAAGTCGTTACCGGGTTTAGCAATGAGTCAAGATGGTAGACATTGGGCAAGAATTGAAGGGGAACATCATTCTGGTGCTTTATTTGATGTTGGTATTGAAGGTGAATGGGATTCTTTGTTTATAGCCTCACCAAAAGTAGTTTTTCATAGTAGCGGTGATTTAAGAATGTATTACCATTCATATGATGTTGAAACAGGGAACTTTGGTATTGGGATAGCAAGGTCAAGGGATGGAATGAAATGGTTAAAATTAGGAAAGATCATAGGAGGAGGAGGGAAAATTGGTGCTTTTGATGAGCTAGGAGTGTTGAATCCACATGTTGTACGAAATCGAAAAGATGGGAAATATTTGATGGTTTTTGAAGGTGTGGATTCAAATGGGAGAAGAAGTATTGGAATGGCGATATCTTCGGATGGATTAAAGGGATGGAAAAGAGTTCAAGAAAATCCAGTGTTGAACAAATGTGAAGAAGAGAGATGGGATAGTGAAGGGGTGGGATCACCTTATCTTGTTCAAATGGATGGAGATGATCAAGATCAATGGAGATTGTATTATAGAGGTATTGGGAAAAATGGAAGAACTGGGATTGGTATGGCAGTTTCTCAAGGAAATGAGTTTCAAAGTTTTCAAAGGTGGAGAGGGTTTCATTTATGAGGCATGTAGCATTACAACGTGAGTCAATTTTTTGGCTTTAGGTAATGAATTCATTTACATACTGATAAATCTTGCAAATATCTCATGCATTGTTTTTAGATCTTTTATCTATAACATTGATTTATAGGCCAGCTTGCGCGCACTTCGATTATTCCATCGATTACCTGTTACCTCGTATTACCTCGTTGCGTTGCAACATAAGTACCGTGTAATTCTGTCTACCAAAGCTCAGACAGATGGGAAGAAATCGCAATGATTCATGCCTTATTTATAGTTTATGTTCTTAGTGCATATCAATTTTAACATTGAAAACAGGGACTGTTTAACTAGATTTGCTAACAAAAGTTTCAAATTTCTTGAAAGTCAGTTTGTTAAGTTTAGTTTTGATCAAACACTAAAGAAAACCAGAAAATCAACTGCCAAAATATTTGTGATCTTAAGTTCTAATCTCCTTGGATAAGTTTTGGCTTTGTGGGTCACTTGTTATTGTTTTCTGATATGTTTGATTTTAATTTTGATTATATCTCCTAGTTGTTCTTATTGTAGCAGTTATCCTCAAAAAGCTTTTGGAATCTGATGAACAATCTGTGAATCGCAGACACTAGGATAACAGTTAAAACTTTACTGTGTCTTGATTGGTGGTAGAGTGCTGCAACATAATTTCTTGAAATCTGCGCATACTTCGATTATTTTATTAAATATATGTTACCTCTCACCAGCATCGGCATATAACTCTGTCTGCCAAGACTTAAAGTAGTAGAACTTAGCAAGTATTTGTATCTTAAATACCAGGGAACATCATACTTTTTGCAAATAAGTGCAGACTAAACTGTGTTAATCAGAGGTTAGATTTCCAGCAGTGAAAAAGAGCATTGATTCCAGTCATTAGTTTTCTTTGAGCAAACTTGGGAAGGCCGTTCAGGATGCTATTTTGCTTTTGGAAATAGTACTAATATAATCTTAAAAATGTGATATTTATTTCACATGATAACAATAGAAAATGATTTCTCGAAGCGAATGGAGAGCACGTAGAGACACCTCGCAGAGCAATCTATCGTCAAAAGGTGTAGTGGGCTAGTAAGTACCTCGTCATCCTTTGTTGCATGCGTCATCCTATAACAGAAAGCTGGTAAAGAGTCTCAGTAAAAGTTATGAATACTTGAATTACTGTAAAATGTGTTGTGGTCAAAGTTCAATGTATTGGGCTTCTCTTGGCCTCCCCATCCCCCATCCAATAGTTTCCATAATCAAAGGTTTTGTTCCTATCGAATTGACATATGTCAACTACCTTACCTGGAAGAGAGTTTTTCTCACAGTCCTTAAAAGTCACAACCTTCTTTCCTTAGTAGATGGAACCATACCATGTCCATCACCGGACCACACTGATTACAAGCTATGGATTCAATGCGATACTATTGCATTGAGTTGGATTAGTGCAACACTTTCTTCTGATGTTCTTGACACACTTTTGAACTATGCTTGTGAGACATCTAAACATGCTTGGGACATCCTCGCATCACTATATTTGGATCAAGTCTCTTCCTCCGCAATTCACCTTAAGTCGAAATTCCAAAATTTCAAGAAAGGTCCCCTTTCTATGGAAGATTATCTTCAGCAACTTCACTCTATTACATGCTCTCTCAGGGCAATTGGTAAACCCGTGACTGATGATGATTTAGCCATTCAAGCTTTGCAAGGATTGCCTTCATCTTATCGTACCTTTGTGTCTGGATTAAATGCTACTGGCTCACTTCCTTCTTTCATTGCATTACGACCACTACTTCTCACTGAAGAAGCTCACATTAATGCAAATGCTTCTAAAGAGTCAAATGCTCAAACTGCATTGCTTGCGTCAACTCAAGCGAAGACCACTTCTAATTCATCATCTTCCTTCAATGTAAATCAACCTACAAAAGGATACTTCCATGGACGAGGTCGTGGAAAAAATAACAAGGGGCAATATGGTAAGGGTCGAGGATACCACAATTCTTCATGGTCTGGTTTCCAACATCAATCTCGGCCTCCTTCCCCTGCTACTTTCGCTCCTACTAAACAATGTCAAATTTGTTTTCATTATAATCACACTGCGTTGGAGTGCAGAAACAGGTTCAACCATTCCTTTGTGGCTAACATTATTCCTAAACCATTTGTTGTAATGAATTTGGAGGAGGTTCAACCCACATTTTGGTACCCAGACTCTGGGGCATCTGCGCACATGACAAATGATCCTTCTACTCTTACTTCTCTCACTCCCTATTCTGGCCCTTCTCAAGTCATGGTTGGAGATGGTACTCTTCTCTCAATTAAATCTACTGGTTCATCTATTCCAACAACTTCTAAGCCTCTTCTCTTAAAGAAGTTCTATATGTTCCGTCCCTTGCTAAAAATTCGCTTTCTATTCAACGCTTATGTGCTGATAATAATTGTCTTATTGAATTTACTAACTGGTTTTTTTGTCAAGGACATGAAGACCAGAACATCGTTGCTCCACTGTAACAATTCTGGGTGTCTTTATCCTCTACGTGTCGCTCCATCTGCCTCCTCCATCTTTGGTCTCTTTGTTAAAGTCTTGCATGCTTCCCTTTGGCACCAACGTTTGGGACATCCTGGCCGAGAGTCTCTTAGTTCGTTAGTTTTTAGAAATTTAATTCGTAGTACTTCTTCCCTCAACAATAATTCTTGTAATGTTTGCCATTTAGGAAAACAAACTAGAATGTCTTTTCCTTAATCAAGTAGTAACGCAAATTTTTCGTTCGTTTTAATTTATTCAGATGTATGGCATGCTCCTACTGTCTCAAATTCGGGATATCATTATTATATTTTGTTTCTCGATGATTACACTAAATTCTCTTGGGTCTACTTGATGCGCGAAAAATCTGATTCCTTTGACAAATTCAAAGAATTTTATGCAATGGTTAAAAACGTTTTCCACACCTCTATTTCTTATTTCCAGTCCGATGGAGGTGGGGAATACATTAACAAAAAATTTAGTTCATTCTTTAAACAAAATGGCATAGTCCATCGTTTTTCTTGTCCTCACAGTTCTGCTCAAAATGGTAGGGTCGAGCGAAAACATCGACATATTGCGAATGTTCTACGGTGTCTTATTTTTCAAGCATATATGTCTTTTCAATTTTGGGTTGATGCTTGTTTATATGCTGTCTTCCTTATTAATGTTACTCCCCTTCCAGTGCTGCGTTTTAAATCTCCGTTTGAACTACTCTATGGTCTGTGCCAGATTATAACTTAATTCGTGTATTTGGGTGCCTATGTTATCCCTTTATGGCATTTAATCATTGTTCTAAGTTTCAACCTCGATCAAAACCTTGCTTATTTCTTGGTTCGTCGGATAAACACAAAGGATTTAAATGTTTGGATCCTTGCTCAAATAGGATTATAATCTCTCGGCATGTCCATTTTGTTGAGAACTCATTCCCGTTTCAGACTCTATTTCCTACTCCTACTCCAAGTACCTCACCTAATTCTAAATATCCCGTCCATATCACACGTCTTGGTGGAATTCCCCCTCCTTCTGTTTCGCAACAACACATTTCAAATAGGAAAAATCTTCTACTTCCTCCAACTTTGCGGAGTCCTATGTTAAATGGGAACAACCATTCTATTTCACCTAATTTGCAGTACCACATTTCAAATAGGAGTCTTCAAACTCCTTTGAGTCCCGAGAATATTTCCAGCCTTTCTCCTTCTTCACCAGGCACTCCTTCCCCTTCCCATTCTCAATCACTTTTGTATCACGTAACTTCTACTGATCAACCTATTGTATCCACTTCGAGTTGCTCCTCTCTCTCTCTCCTATTGCACGTGATTCTTCATCTCATGCACATTCTACGCCAAATCGTTCTTCACCCGACAATCTTCAAGTATCTCGCACACAACAATTGTACAATCTCAAACTCATCATATGACTACTCGCTCTAAAACAGGGTCTCTCAAGCCACACATTCTTCCTTCCTTGATGGCTTATACATGTCCCATTTTATCTGATCCATCCTCCATTGCTCAAGCTTCTAAAGACACTCGTCGAATGCAAGCAATGAGTTCTGAATTCAATGCTCTCATCCAAAATAAAACTTGGACTTTGGTGCCTCCTACTCCTAATGCAAATATTGTTGGCAACAAATGGGTGTTTCGAATCAAAGTTTGTGCAAATGGCTCTGTTAAAAGATTTAAAGCTCGTCTAGTGGCTCAAGGTTTTTCGCAGCAGCCTGGAGTGGATTATTTTGAAACTTTTGCTCCTGTAGTCAAGCCTAGCACAGTGCATATGGTCTTATCCTTAGCTCTTCAGCAAAATTGGTTCATGCACCAACTCGATGTGTCAAATGTATTCCTTCATGGTGAGTTATCTGAGACTGTTTATATGCGTCAACCTAAGGGGTTTGAGCATCCAGATTATCCCCATTATGTTTGCAAGTTGCAACGTGCTCTATATGGTCTTAAACAATCTCCGAGAGCTTGGTTCCATCGTCTTGCTCGTTTTCTTCTTGATCTCGGCTTTAAGTAATGTGTTTCAGACCAAAGCATGTTTATTTTTCACTTCGGGGGTGATTGCATTATTCTTTTAATTTATGTGGATGATAAAACTGTTTTTGGTTCTTCAAAGTCCTTAATATCACAATTTATCTCTTCCATGAGTACATAATTCTCAATGAAGAACTTGGGACAACTTCACTACTTTCTTGGCATTGATTTAAAACATAACTCTTTGGGACTTCTCTTACTGCAGTGTCGCTACATTATTTCAATTCTGCATCGCTTTAAATTGAAAAAGTGTAAACCAATGCTTACTTCGCTTCATAGTAAGCTTGATTAGAACTCCACTCTCCCCCTTTGCTTGAAGATCCTTCTATCTATCGTCAAATGGTTGGAAGTCTACAATACTTGTCTTTTACTAGGCCAGATATTCAATTTGCTGTCAACCTTGCTTCTCAATTCCTTCACCAGCCGAGAAAATTGCATTTTCAGGCGGTAAAACAAATTTTTCGGTATCTTAGTGGCACCATCGATGGGGGCTTATAGTTGTATAAAAATTCTCCCTTAGCACTTACTGTTTTCTCTGACTTGGATTGGGCTGGTTGTTCAGCCACTAGGCGGTCTACAATTGGATTCTGCATTTTTCTTGGCTCCGATCTCATCTCCTGCTCTGCTAAGAAGCAACATACTGTTGCACGCTCAAGTACTGAAGCTGAATATCGAGCTCTTGCTGTTGCAACTGCTGAAGCTACTTGGCTCCAATATATTCTTCGTGATCTTGGCGTTTTTCCTACTTCTCCAGTCTCCGCCAAATGTGACAATATTGGAGCTATTCAACTAGCTCACAATCCAGTTTTTCATTCCCGTTCCAAACATATTGCATTGGATTATCATTTTGTTCGTAAAAAGATTAGCCATGGTGATCTGGTGGTCTCTCATGTTTATACCTCTGAACAACTTGCAGATTTATTCTCCAAAGTATTGTCCTCTACCCGTTTTCGAGAGCTAACAACCAATCTTCACGTTCATTCTTCCCATTCAGATTGAGGGAGGGTGTTAGCGTTATCTTTTAGTCTATTAGTTGTATAGGACTCTATTTGATTTATTCTTATATTTATCCCTTTTCATATATTGTTGTAACTTTATCTTATAAATAGAAGTCTGGAAAGATGAGCAAGACTCACGCTTTGACGCTTCTCAGTTTATCAATTTCATCTGATTAATCTTATTATAATGAATGAATTTAATATCCGATTATAATGTGTTTATGAGCTGTCAATGAAGAATATTCATATTGTAGCTAGCTGTTGCAAAGATCTTTCCATATGGTTAATACCAGTGACATATTTGTTTGTTGCATATACGAATAATAGAGCAACTGAGCAAGAACAAGATTATTGCATAGTTATAGGGGTGACAATTTGAACCCAAACTTATTCAACCCGCCCAGAAATTAATGGGTTGGGCTACAAACATTTTAGCTCATGGGTCTATTTGGGTTGAGCCCAAGTTAACCCATTATTTTTTATAGCCATTTTGACCCATTAAGTAGCCCGATTACAACCCATGAAACTCATCCAAAACAAAGGGATCTCAACCCAAATTATGTAGAAATTTACTTAGTTGCCTAAATTTTACCTTTTATTTTTGTATTTTTAATTTTCTATTTTTTTGCTTTTCTACACCACCACCCACCCCTATCCCTACCACCACCACCCCCCCTAAATTTTTTTTTTACTTTTTTTCTTTTCTATTTTCTATTTATTTATTTTTCTGCACCACCAACCCCG